>CAXIVR010000772.1:0-15447 GCA_964035755.1 Teleogryllus oceanicus
TCGTTCAGTCGATTTTCCCCAATATTCCCAAATCGACCTGGCTGATGTTGCGGTCCTTGAATTTGAAACAAAAATGGAGGTACTTCACAAGAAGACCGGTACTTTTCCAATTAAAAAAATGGCGCATCGATTTTGATTAAATTTTGTTGTTGGATAGCGCAGGGACGTTTATGAGAATGGCGTAGGTCTCATGTTGGTTAAAAAACTTTGATTTTCGAAAATTCAAAAATTTTGTCGGATTTGTTCCTACAACTAAAACATTAAAGATAGAGATTTTTCTTTAATAAAATTTGTTTCTTAAAGATAGATTTTGAGATAAGATCATGTAAAATTTTTTGAATATTTGAGTACTTTTCGCGTAATTTTGCGTGAAAATAGGACGAAAAATACGTGCTGTTGTGCACCACTAGTTACTTATGCGATGCGCATTACCCTAATCATGTAGGTTACAAAACACTAAAATTGACATTTAGGCAGAAAATTGCATTGACTTTTAGGAGAAAATTTCTCAATGCATCATTGAATAAGATGGTAGCGATGAGGATGCTCCCATGGATGGAACTACAGTTGTGGGGGTTACTACGGTACTTGTGCGAGGCATTACGTAGTGTTCTGTGACAACAGTCGGCTGCATTTGGGGTGATGACGCTATATTGCATTGGCGTCTTCGAGATTGTGTATTGGAAGCCATAGTGTTCCTTTTCTTAAGTTCCTTTTATGTTTTTACGTAAGTTATTGGGGGTCAGGCATTCGGTCCATATTTTCTTGAACCCCCTCGGCGCTGGCTGTGATTCTCATTTAACCCAGATGTCGCTCTCAGTTTATATATAAGAGCTTTCTGTTGGGACGGAAACTCCCAAAAGGGGATTTATTTGTGGACCTGCCATAATTCTTTTGTTTGCCATAAGGATGATATTGCTACTGACTTTCTCGCCTTTGAGATCTGCGTCTCATCTGGGATCGGCGCTGCGATTAGAAGCCGATAAGTTAACTACTCAACCTCCCAGACGAGGTAATAGACGAGATAATACTTAAAATAAACGCAATGTCCGAGACAATGAACATTTTGTTCTGCCGTATGGTACAAACGTTACTGTGTCAACCGTTTTGTTTCTCCCAATCAATTTCTATCTTGGCATTTACCACTTGCGAAATGCACACTTCGTAAAAAATAAAATAAATGAAGTGAGCAATGAGTTTAAATTGAAAAGTGTTAAATTTGGGGTTTATTTATGAGTAGATTAAAGTTTCAAAAGTTTTGTCATTTAAAGATACAAATAGACCTGTCAATACAAATTTTTTTACTTTGAAAATTGAGATATGAAACAAATGAAATATGTTTATATTTAGTGAATTAAAAAAAAAGCATACAAATCTCCCAAGGTTCATGGGTTTTTTAAGTTGTATAGAAAATGAATTTTTACATAAAGATCAAAATCTTTCTTAATAAGGGGAAAAAAAATGTCTACCAGAACAACAGAAATTCATTTTTAGATATACTGCACGTTCCTACCAAGATGGACTTTTTTGACGAGTGTTTTAATGAAAAATAGTACAACAATAGTCACACTTTCTTCCGTGGGAATTATCGCAATATTTGGTTGGCTATGCGTTCAATTCTATTTTTCTCGCAAAAACATACGTAAAATCAAGAAAGTCATGTTGCTGCAGCGAAAACTGCGCTTTTGACAGAAAATAATAATGTAGGTCCGTATTTATAGTTTCGCATTAACCGAAAAAATGGATTATTTTTTTAATGTCTGTAGTAAATTACTTCCTCTAATACGTTTTGTAGTCAGAATCCACGTTTTGCTGAATCAGGCAAAACGTATGTCCATCCGACTGTCCCTCCGACTGTAACTGTCCGTCAGTATGTGCGGCTAAACCATAAACAGGTATGTGCGGCTAAACCATAAAAATAATAGTCCTCATCGACCTGCCTATTCTTGGGGACCTTGAATTTAAAAAAAATTTTTTCAATTTTTTGAGGAGAATATTTACATGAAATCTCAAAGAGATTTTCATTTTTTCAAAAATAGCTCCAAATTATTTCGTTTTATCTAATAAAGACAAATACGCTTATAAAAATTTCGCAGGTTCTTCGACTTTCTATCTTCAACTCAAATTTTGAAAATAGAAATTTGTTTTTGCAAATGAGATTTGTTCTCCACAATTAGTTATTTAATTTCATATACATACTTTTGAAAATAGTAGTTTTCGTGCAATTTTATGTAAAATACGACAATATTAAAATATGATTTTCACAGAACGGCTCCAAAGTTTAAAAAAGTTTTGTATGTATAGTTCATAATGCTCTGGATAACATGATATAAATATCATTCTGATGTTTTATTTTGATTTTTCAAAAGTGACACAAAGGTTTTTTAAAATATCTCTCAAATCGTTAATATTTACATTACGGGAGCTTTTTATACATTATTGCATTTGTGAAAACAAGTACGTCAAATAATTTTTTAAGACGTTTATCGAAAAACATTTATCGGGAGCAGTGGCTCAGGGTAACTGATGTCACTACAATGGCTCTGTCCTAGGTTCGAATCCCGACGGCGGCAGGATTTTCGACACTAGCTTTTCAGCGAGGTCGAATTCAGTCGCTGTCTGGAGGAGAATTCTAGAGCCGGCTGCTCTGATCAGTAGTTTTCCGTGGTTTCTCCGATCAACACCAATGCCGGAGCATTACCTAACAAAGCGACTGCACGCGATCTTTCCTTCCTCTTCCTTGTCCTATCCTCACCCCTACACACATACACACACCATACTAACATGCACTACACTACCACATGCCGGGAGACCGGTCGGGAACTTAGAACTTGTTCAGGCTGGGGTATGACCCCGCTCGTGGGAGATACCCGTTAGTCAACGGTAGGTCGGCACCGGATCTCGCTATCCAGCGGGGGAAGATCACCGCCACCTCCCGATGGCAAACATGCACTACACTCACGAGACTAATTACCTGAATAGTTGACGCGCCCGGAATCAATAATAATCAATCGAAAAACATATCGTACTCAAATTAGGTGAAAACGTACTCAAATTTTCAAACAATATTTTTCAAGAACGGCTCCAATTTTTTGAATGAAAATTTGAATAAAGGGCCATGTTTTACTCTTCTGTAATATTCTTAGTCATATTTCAATTATACTGTAGGGGGACTGAAAAAGTGAGAAAATGTCATTTAGGCGCCGATATGTAACAGGTTGGGCAATATCGAAAATATATTCTACAAACTAAATATAATATAGTTATTTATAGACTAAAGAGAATGAAAAAGAATTATTCCGAAATAGTCTGTGCCTTTGTGTAACACTTCTACATTTGAAGGCTCTAATAGTTATTAGAAGTTAAATGTGTAACGTGTGTAAACGGAAAGTACCTAGTATAATTAATTGTATCAAACAATGTACTAGAAGTACTCCTCAGCCAGGAGGAAGTGAAAATAAATAAGAGTTTTGGAATCACGTCGCGTTTGAAATTTTACACAACAGGTATATTTTATCTTTAATAGATTTGTGCACAGAAGTGCTGCAAATATTTTTAACTGTTCCTCGAAATCTCCAAAGTTTTCAAGTGTAATTTGTTTTGCTCTAGAAAGTGTGTCCGGGCGGCCGGATGCGAATCACATGTTGGGCAATTTATTTTTGCTCGAAAACGAAAAGTGTATTTGTAAATTATATAAGTTCAATTTGAAATCTTTGAAATTTTGAATACTTGAACGTTTATAAATTCGAATCTCGTGCACTTCTCATGCTAAGTTTATTGAATTGGCCTTATTTTACGTGGCGAGACTCAAGCTGCCGGCCTGCTCTTCCGTCTGACCACGCAAATTTGTTACGCTCCTTTCACCTACTAGGGAGAAAGAAGGTATTACTTGGGCGACGAAACAGGGATTTGAATTTAGCTCAGAGGCATCATTTAGGCTTGAGGATCTTTTACATGCAGTAAATCTACTAACATGGGACAGCCGGCTTTACTTCCCCTCCGAAGGAAGGCGTACGAAGGATTTTTCGCCCTTAAAATCCACGGCTTCGATCGGATTTGAACCGCAAGCTTGGGTATAGTATTCCGATACGCTAACGCTACACCATCGCGTTTATGGAGATTCCTAGAGAATAAGTGAGATGCATATTGCAATATTCCTGTGTCTGCCAAATGTGAGCCACCTCAAACCTTCTAAACGGTCCACGATATCGAAATGCAGTTTTCTCTCAACAATACGGAATCAAGGAGCAAGTAACATGTTGTAGAGATATTGCCTGAAACATTTTAGTTTTCAAGAAATTTATTTGTCTTTGATTTTTAAATGGAACTCATAGTTTTCTGCCGACTGCAGAGATTTGTGACGCTACACTGGACATCCATGCTTCGAATTTCAATCAGAAGAGACGTTTAATTCTGATAGTTAAATAGAAAAATCTTTCATTCCCATCGTTATATTGATGTTTGTTCTGTGTCAGTCGTGACAAGGCCACGGATTGCTGTAGGCACATCTGTATCCCCATTGCCACACCGCTCAGTCTCCCCTCTACACGTAACAGTCTCGGCGCCCTGAAGGCCTAATGATAGTAGAAGTATGATGATATTTACATTTCCCTCATTACTCTGAATTTAAGAAAATTTGATTTTTTCGGCTATTACAAAATTGAAGATAGTTTTTCTTTCAGTAAAATTGTTTCTCTATAGTAAGTTCTTTAATTTAGGGCATGTGCATTTTTGAAACTTTTGTTGTTTTCTGCAATATGCGTGTAATATGTGCAATATTAAAAAATAGCAAAAACAAGATTTTCTCAAAACAGGCTCCAAATTTTTCTTTAAAGTTTTGGTAGGGATAGCGCTAAATGAACTCTATAAGATGACAAACGCCATATTGCTCTATTCTTTTGCTTTTTAAAACTACAAAAATGTAATTTTTGACTTGACTCTCGCGTCGTTAGTATTTACATTGGCCACGATTTTTTGCAGATTATGTTTATGAAAACATATGCTTTAAATGCTATATTTTAAAGTTTCTTGAAAATTAAAAAAATCTGTGAAAATTAACTCAAAATTCCGTATTTTCAGAAACGTTCAAACGCCATTTTCACAAAACGAAGCCAATTTTTTCTTCAGTTGACAGCTGGCAGTTGACAGAAGTATGTGGTAAGACCGAAAATGTAGGCCAGACCATAGAAATTAGAAAAGTAACTAGTACGAGAAAGTCTGCGCCATTCTATAGCTCTCCCTCTTTACGTTATTCCTCATCATACTCACTAATTTGTTCAGCCTTTACCATCTTCTGTAACAGATTCACTGCCCGAAACTCTTCTTGTAATTATTATTACAAGTCGTACATCACTTGTGTAATACTGTTCAGTAAGGCCTGTGTCACATCAGCGTTGCACTGACGTACGTTAATAACGCGCGTCGTAGATTAACACTATTTTACTCGAACGGCCAAGAGTGCTCTAGTGCCGTTTCACATAAGATATAGTGTAATCTACGAAGCGCATTAGGCGTTAGTTAACACGCGTCAACTCAACTCATGTAACACAAGCCTGAATAGACAGTTATCTGATTTCCATTCATTATATCTAAAATAATTCGTGTTCTAATAGTCACTACAACAAAACTGCAAAATCCTTTCCTTCAAACGAAACAAGAAATCTTCGAAGCAGTTCAACTTCGACAACAGAAGTCAACAGTCGTAAGAGATAGGACTTTGATTCTTTTCCTCTGACAGTATTTAGTAACTTGTGTCCCAATAAGATCTTAATTTATTTTTTCCAAAGATCACTTATCCTCGTTATCCCGAGCCCCACAATTGTTTTGCTAAAACGCGTAGTTCTGAATATATAAGCGAAAAAATAAAAGCAGGACGAAATTTTCAGTTTTTGTTGTAACTTTTTCTGGGAAGACGACCTTTTTGCGGTGACAAACAGCAAATCTGAATTCAGCACCTAAAACCTATAGCACCGTTGAGAAAAACTTCAGATTTTTTTGCATTGGCCCCTTTAGTATCAATTGACTGAACTGAGAGGCGAACGAAACCAATCAGCAGTGCCATCTAACGGATTCTGTGTGCTCGAGGGAATCGTGCAGGACTAAATCATATGACGATCAAAGAGACTGCTTCTGTTTCTAACGGAAGATAACTCACCACTTTCTAAACTAATGATACTAAAACGGCACACACTTTCTCTGATTATTTTAAATCGCAATTTTCGAAACTTTACAGAGTTCAATAAAAATAAGACAATCTTTCAAGCATCAAGTGTCCTTGTGTCAATCTTTCAAGCATCTTTTCTTATGTCGGTGGAAAAGATTTAAAGAAAAAAATGAAGCGGTTTTTGAGAAAATATATATTTTTTAAATTGACTATATTTCACACCAAATTATAAGCAAAATGCTCTATCTTCGAAAAATTGAACAGGAACTTATTTAAATAACCGTATTTAAGGAACAGATTTCATTTAGGAAAAAATATCTAACTTTAAAATTATAGTTGTAGGAAGACGGCAAAAATTGTACCTTTGCGATTATCAAAAAATGAGGAATTTCAACGAACATGAGATTTGGCACCATTCTCTTAAGAGCTCTTTCCCCCTATCCATAGACAAAAGTTTGATCAAAAATTTGGTGTCATTTTTAGAACATTTTGAAAATGTGTTTGAGGCTTCATGTGAAGTACCTTAAAAATCAAAATATCCGCTTGAAACTCCCAAAGCCTTGAAATTATTTAAACTCAATTTCGGAATATCAATTATGAAGAAAATCCGATGAACGGTTTAAGCTCTAGCGTTGACCATAGCCGGACAGACAGACGATTTGCCGTCACACGATTTTTCGGTATCAAAGACCCAAAAAACATGGATTTCGGCTACTCCACGTGTTAGAGGAATTTTTTCTATATTCAGCAAAAGGATTTATCCACTTTTTGATTACAGGGCCCGAAAATTCGCCGTTTTCCGGAGCACGATCACATAACGTTTTTTTCTTACGGGAAATAACAGGCCCTGAAGTCTAACCATAGAAGTCTTCATGCTCAAATGGAATTTAAAATTTATTTTCTAGCAAATTTAGAGCCTCCGATTCAATAGAGTATGATTGTTAATGATCTTCGTGTGTGCGTAGATAATTCCATAAAATAATAATCTTTATCTCTCAATGAATTATGTTTAAGTTAAATAGAAAACTGGTAGCAGTACCCCAGTGCATCAATTGATGTCACTGCAGCGCCTCTAACCGGGAGGTCCTAGTTCGAGTCCTGATGGCGGCAGAATGTCGATACTCAGCTTTTCAGCCAGGTCAATTCGGTCGCTGTCGGAGGAGAATTCTAGCGGTCGGCTGCTCCGATCGGTACTTTTCCGTGGTTTCTCCGACCAACACCAGGCGAATGCCGGAGCAGCACCAAACGGGCCACGGACCGCGCGCGATCTGCCCATCCTCTTCCTTGTCCTATCCTCTCCTCTTACACACACACACACTTACACTAATATGCACTACACTACCACATTCCGGGAGACCGGTCGGGAGCTTCGAGCTTGTCCCGGCTGGGGCGGTGCCCCGCTGGTGAGAGAGTCCTGGTTAGGAAACCCCACTAGCCGACGGTAGGTCGGCGCCGTATCTCGCCATCCAGCGGGGGAAGATCACCGCCATCTCCCGAGAAATAACTAACGGACTAATGACCGAAGCAGTTGACGTGCCCGGAAACACGAAAAAATCAAATCAATCAATTAAATAGAAAACTTTCAAAAATTTGCAGAATAAAGAATTGCAAATAACACGTGACTTTGCACATCAATTCAACACAAATCAGATTAGTAAATATCTTTCATTTCCTGCTCGTGAAATGATCGGAGAGTTCTATTTTCTCCCTCTGGCTAGTTTGTTTGAAGGTACTGAGTACACCAAGGTCACATTCCGCTCCGAGCAGTCGACCTGTGCGGACCCCCTGAGCGCAGCTGCTCTCGAGTAGTAACCATTCATAGTGTAAGGTTATTAGCCAAAAGTTTAAGTCTACACAGTGCACAAATTAAATCAAAGTGCAGTGATCTAATAAGCGATTAACTCTACATCAATTTTCAACAACGCTGGCCTCAGCCAGTGCATCGCCGATGCCTTAGCATTGGTTTATCCAACCGTCGGCCAAATGGAGGTCGCGGAAGGCGACGGCCGCGATTTTACAGCTCTATACGCTCCAGCGTATCAACCAATGCCAACTCAACAAGCGCAGATGTATCATTACGCAGCACCGCAAGCAACAAGTATGCAGCCACATATCCAAAATATAGTCAGCCAATTTTAAGCAACAAGTATGCAGCCAGCAGAAGGTGCAACCTCATCCTCAAGGTGCAGTGACAAATAGTGTAAACTCCGTTCCAGACCGCCAAGTGAACAGTGGCAAACGCGGAAACAGTGACCCCATCCAAAACCCCAATCAATCCAAAAAGTACTGACAACACTAATACCAGCTACGCTATTCCTCGAGAATAGATTCAGCAGTCTAGCTGACCTTTCCCCGATGATGTTACGAACGCTACCGACCCCTATACCTGAAAATGTTAGAACCCGCCCATCCACATCAGCAATATTACAACATTATGGAACTAATCAGAAATTAAGGCCCAAATCTCTGCGCAATTCACCGTACATTCAACAATAACAAAGCTAAAGTGAACTTCCAAAATATAGAAGACTTCAGAAAAGCAATTCAATATTTCATAAAAGCCGAAAACAATTTCACACATACAAGGACCCTAACTAAAAAAAAGTTCTCGGTGGTTTTCAAAACATTCACCCTCCATCACCCAAGAGGAAATATATAACGACCTGAAGGAGCAATACTTTCCCTAAATAGTATCACCAGACTACATAAAGATAACTAGCCCATCCCAGTGGTAGCTGCAGAGTTTTCCGGTGAACAATCGATTGAATTAATCCTCCGAACCAGCCAAATCTGCAACTTAAAAGTTAAAGTTGAAAGAAGACAAAAAACAAATGGAATAATTCAGTGCCTTCGTTGTCTAGACTTTGGACATTCGAAAATAATTGTTACAAACAAATCGCCTGTATACATTGTGCCGAGAATCATTACTCAGTAAATTGCCCCAGACTGAACCAACCTCCGAAATGCAGAAACGGGATGGGACCACCGTGCGGATATCCGTAAGAATGAATGCCAATATTTTAAAAAATATATCGGAAAATAAACTAGAATGCCCCCAAACCCCTCGTCAAATATGAGAACCAACAAATCAACTCCACCCCCACCGGCCCCCCCACCGCCACCCCACCTCAAAACGTCCGCCATTTCCCTAGACTCCATAGAACTGCTAACATACCAAACTTCACCCATGAATCAGCATTTAATCGTCGCAAATAATATCCCACCATATGTCCCAAACCATAACCCAAATACTAGTCTCCTCAAAATAACTTTCTGAACACACCATTCATTCATAATATTATCAATCACATAATAACCCATATAATCAACATCATAAATTCAGTCATCCCAACTATTATTCAAAACATACAACAAGCAATTACTTCTAATTTTAGTTTCTCCAATGGCTCAAAATAATTCAAATCATAAATTAATCCTAATGAACTGGAACGCATGTGGCATCAGCAATAAAAAAAAACGAACTCCATTTCTTTCTCCAAACACACAATGTCGACATTGCATGTATCACTGAGACCCATTTAAAACCTCCAGCTACTTTTAAACTACCAGGCTATAATACAGTAAGAAAGGATAGGGCTAACACTTCAGGCGGCGGAGTTATCATACTCATTAAAAACACTATCGCCTACTTCGAAGAAAACTCAACACCCATTAATGGCATTGAAACTATTGTTTCAATGCCATTAATGAGTTTCACTTACCTACAGCAACCCAAATCTTACTATCATTGCCGCTTATAAACCCCCAAACATAAGAACAAATTTTGCAGGTCTGAACATCTTACTTTCATGTTATCCATCTTACATACTTTTAGGAGATCTAAATGCTAAACATGTGCAATGGGGGTGCAGAGTCACCAACGCAGCAGGCGCCCAACTTCTAAACTATATCGTAACAAACAGAATTAGTTTGTTCGCACCTCCAGAACCAACCTATTATCCTTATGATCCAATCAAGCTTCCTGATATACTAGACATAGGAATAACAAACATTAATAGCAATTTACACTCAACTCCGCATTTTCAACTAGACTCAGATCACCTCCCAGTCTTAATTTCTGCAGATCAAATCCCCCCACCCCATTCACCAATTCCGGCATTAAATACTTACAACTTAAATTGGTCCAAATTCAAAAACATAATGCAAAACCAAATACCCAATTTTAAAATACTAAACTCTCCAGCGGAAATAGACCAAGCAATAACGCAACTAAATAATATAATAATCAACACAATTAGCAAACTTAATCCTGAACGTCCGAACACCCTTCGAAAACACACATCAAATAACCTACCGAAAAGCATGATCAAAATCATAAAAAAAAAAACTTAAAAATAAACTCCATCAAAACAAACAAACTAAATACAATAATATCATACATTCATTAACTACACGAAATAACTCTCTCTGGAATTTCACTAAAAGTATACTCGGAAAAATAACCATAATCCCACCACTAGCTACTCCAAATGGAAAAAAAACGCTACTGCCGATAAAACGGAAGTATTAGCCGACCACTTCGCATCAACTTTCACACCAAACATCACACCTCCTCTCCCAGATCACACCCACATCCAACTCTTTGCGAATTCCCCTAATATCAACGTACCACAAAAAATTAAGTATATCTCTTCACATGAAACTTTAAAAATTATCAAATCCCTTCCCAATAAAAAAGCTCCCGGTCACGATAAAATAAATAATATAATTCTCAAAAACCTACCCAATCCTGTCATAGCTTAATTTAAAAATCATAGCATCCCCGATAACTATAGACCCATAAGCCTCCTCCCCACCTTAGCAAAAATATTCGAAAAATTAATTTTAACAAGATTAAACAACTATATTAAATTCACCTCATACCTTTCTACCAATTCGGATTCACTAATAAGCTATCCACAGCACACCAACTGCTGCGTATTTCAGAAAATCTCCACTTCTCCTTAAAAAAAAAAAAAAAAACAATTTTCAATAGCAGTTTTCATGGACATCGCTAAAGCTTTCGACAGGTATGGCATGAAGGCTTAATTTATAAAATTTTATCTATAGGCACCCTATATACCTTTTCAAAATAATTAAAGCTTTCTCACAAATAGAACTTTCTATTTTCAATAGAAAATCAAAATTCGAACCCTGCCCTATCTCTGCTGGTTTACCTCAAGGATCACCTCTTCTCCTCTACTCTATAAATTGTACACAGCCGATGTGCCTACATCAAGATTAACAAACATAGCCCAGTTTGCAGATGATACCGTAATCTATATGTCCCACTCCTCAATTAATTACATAGCTAACGAAATCCAATCTCATATAAATAAAATAGAAAACTGGGCAACGAAATGGAAGATTAAAATCAACCCCGCGAAATCTACAGCTAAAGTCTTCACTTTCAGACCTTATTCCTTCCCCATGCCATTTAAATTGAACAATAATACAATCCTTGGACTCCCCACAACAATGCTGTTAAATACCTGGGTCTTCACATGGATACTACACTCAACTGGAAAATACACATTGATACAAAATCCAACAAGCAAATCCAAAATAATACAGCTAAAATCACTTATAAATAACAGTAAACTATCACTAAATAACGGTATCACCTTATACAAAACCATCATTATACCTCTTCTCCTGTACGCTTGTCCAATTTGGACAAATGCTGCTAAGTATAATATCAACAAAATTCAGGTTATTCAGAACAAATACCTAAGAACTATCACCACGCCCCTGGTTCATTTCCAATAAGCAATTACACACGAACTTAACCTAAAACCCATCGCACATCAAACCTTTCCCACCGCCTTTCTTACAATAACTTTTATTCCAATCTAACACTCATCAATCATGATAGACATATAAATTTGGGAAAATATAATGAAACCCAACTAGAATAAAAACCGATATCCAGTTCATTCTTTTCTCAACATTTTTCAAACTTCAGTAATTTTAGAGGTGCTCGTGAGTCCCTCGTCAATTGTAGTTTAGAGTTAGTATATAAGAATTAGATATAAGTCAACTATACAAATGAAGAGTTTCTTCTAAACTAAACTTTGTAAGACAATCCTATACAAAATAAAAATTTAAAAAAAAGTACACCAAGGTAGTAATGAAAAGATAAGAGGTAGGGGAAAGACCTTAAAGGTTGTAGCCGGATATGGGTGGGATAAAATGCCCCAACATTAATTCAATTTCGAATAAAGGGCATGTTTAGTGTTATTTTGAAAGTTATTTTCCCCAAATCTAAGAGCGACTGCCTGATTATCTTCTAAGACATCAGAAAAAAGAAAAGAATTTCTGGTTTTATGATTTTCTTTATATTATTGATCAGAGATAAAGTTCTGAAAAATGTATGACATAAATGACATCTAAACGTATATTAGAGTTTTTTTTCAAAAAAGTTTGGAGGGAAATTCTATTTTTAAAAAATATTATTTGGTATATTTCTATGTTTTATTTCTAGGTGACTACTCCGAAAACATCCTACAAATTGGTATTAATGTATTTATTTACTACTGATTTTATTCAGATTTCTTATTGGTGCGTCTTAAAATTAAAACTTAAAAATCGATGATTTTCTTATTGGTGCGTCATATTGAAAACATTAATCTTTTTGTCATTTATACGCATGTACCTCATAAGATTATCACTTTCTAGGAAAATTACTTTTCAGGTTGAAAATCATATCATTTACCATAGAAATATATGCGTGGTATATATCCATGGTGTGATGGGTAAGAAATATAAACTATTACATAATCAACTGGAAAATAAACTTTTATCAAAAGCGGGATTATCCTGCGTGACGTCGTCGTGATGTGAAAGAAACACAGACACGGAGGGTATTTTTACAAATTTCTTTACAATGACTGTACAATATTCACTTTCCTCCGGAAACTACCGCTGCACTCCACAGCACTACAATTCCAGAGACTAGCCGCCCCAGCCTGACCCTGAGTACCCCAGCGTGCTAACCTGTGGCGCTGCTCCTGGCCTCCAACCCGTGTCAAACCACCACCCTCGTAAGCCTGCGATAACCCCCTCACTGGCGACAAAGTGCCTCCACCGCGATTCCTCTCAAACTCAAATGAATACGGCTTCTCCACCAGCCCCCATCATATGATGTGATTGCGCTAATGGCAGACGAACTGTTTTGTGGTTGTTTTCACTTAGCAGGAATCGTATACTATTTGTCCCATGCTCGGTAACTGTCCCGCAAAATTAAACCAGCTGCAAAATTGTGTCATATTTTTGATACTGATGAAATTGTGCTGACTGTAGAAGACGATAATGAAGAAGATTAAATTCAATACGATTTAAAATAATTTGTATGCAACGTCTCGTGTATGTAACTAGTCTCTTTAACCAATTCTTTGCGAGAATTGCTGCTGATCTCACTAATGGTCTTCAGCCAAAAAATCAATAATAGACAGTTCACCCAAAATTTTAGACACGATGTTCTTTTCCCGAAATTTCTTCCTATGATATTCTCAAAATAATCGGTAAACTAAAAATAAATATTCCTCCGGTTTCGATGAATTCCTGGATTCTTTGTTAAAGACCTGTGCATATGCCATTAGTATACACCGTTAACTAACATATTTAATGCATCCTATGCATGGAACGTTTCCAGATATTTACAAAACAGCTAAAATTAAGCGCTCTTAAAAAAGAAACAAAATGAAACTCAAAATTATCGGCCCATTTCTCTATCAGTTTTTTCAAAATATTAGAGAGACTTTTTACGTACGAATAGAAACCTTTCACTAAACACGACGCGCTTTCAGATTGCCAACATGGATTTAGAAAATCAAAATCAACGGAAACAGCCAATTTTCTTTTCTAAAGATGTCCTCATCATTGGATCAAAACGAGGCACCTATTGGATTATTTTAGATCTCTCAAAAGCTTTTGACGTCATTGATCCTGACATTTTACTTTCCAAATTACCTTCATATGGAATTCGTGGTATTGCTCTAGATTGGTTATGTTCATCTTAAACAACGATCTCAGAGAGTGGAAATACTTACTGGAATGATGAACATTACGTACGCACCTTTCCGACTCTTTGCCCGTTGCATGGAGTTCCTCACGGATCGATTTTAGGCCCTATTCTGTTCCTACTTTACGTAAACGATATGCCCTCGACGATTCGAAACGGAAGAACGGTTCTTTGCGGATGATACGAATATCCTTGCAATAAAGAAACAGTAAATAGTACAATATCAGATGTTCAAATTGGTTCCGAAATAACAAATTAATAGTAAACGAAAAGAAAACGGTTTTAATGCAGTTTCCATTTCAAATAAACAGTTCTGTGCTCCATTGAAATGAACGGTATACCATTGACTGATATTACGGCAACAAATTTTTAGGTCTCTCAATTCAGTCAAACCTTAAATGGAAGTCCATTTAAATGAATTGAACACAAAATTAAGTTCATTATGCTACGTTCAGAATTCTGCAAATCAGTCAGCCTTCATACTGCTCGTTTGTATATTTCGCGAATGTTCATTCCCGCCAGAGATAAGGCATAATATTCTGGGAAATACATCTTTTCCTAGACTTTAAGATTAGAAAAAGAATTGTACGAATAATAACCAAATTCCACCACGTGATTCTGGTAAGCCTTCTTCATTAATTTTGAAATTTTACCATTACCTTGTCTGTTTATTTACGAATCAGTGTTTTGTCAAAAATGACTTGCTTAATGGCGGAAGTATATTTCAGAAAATGCTGATGTCTATTACTATAACACTGACGTAGAAATCATATTCATCAGGTGACAGTATCAACAGCTCATTACAAAACATTCACATACAATATATGTACATTATGTTACAACACTTTGCCAGATGACATTAAACGATTAAATTCAATAGAAAAGTTTAAATCAAAAGTGAAATCGTTTCTGCTGCATAATTGTTTCTATACACTTAGAGACTATACTGAGCATCACAAGAAAAGTAATATGAATTTTAACAATTATACAGAATGCATTATTTAACATTTGAACTGTATAAATGTGTATAAACAACTGTAACAAGTATTGTATTGTAGCCTCCCGGTCAATGATTCCCAGCTCGATGAGGTTTTTCGTCCAGTTTCCTGATCCATTGAGCAAATGCTGAGATGGCCTTGTGTTGCTTCTAGACATAAATGTAACTTCATCTTCTGTGCACGTCTTCAGAATTCAGTGCGAAATACAATTATTCAATTATCGTTTCCCTGTTGTCGCGGCAGGAAGTATTATTCAGGCAAGG
>CAXIVR010000774.1:0-53901 GCA_964035755.1 Teleogryllus oceanicus
GTAGATAAAATTTAAAAAAATTTAAGAAAAAAAAGATTTTATTGATTGTTTAATGGAAAACTTAGTGAATTGTGACTCATTCATTCACCTCTTCTCAGCAAAATAAATACCAGAGAGATCGAAAAATATCGCTTCAACCGGGAGAATGCATAGCTTTTGCGATTTTTCTGAAAACTTTACTTTGCTATCCAAGATGAAGTGCAAGGATTTCATTGGAAAAAGCAGGCGCTGCATACTTTTGTTGCCTATTTAGATTACGTTTTTCAAATGAATTGTTGAGTGACAACTTAGTTATTGTTTCGGACTGCTTACTACACAACAAGTTTATGTGCCCCTTTTGTTTCCAGCGACACCTGATTCATTTTTTGAAAAAAGAATTAGAAAATGCCCTGCATATAATTGTGTGTGTTGTGATCTTCTGCACAATATAAAACAAGAAAAATTCTAAATCTTACATTTAATCACGAGGGTTTTGGGAAAAAATGTGAAATGGAATTTTTCGCATCTCATGGAAAATGCTTGTGATGGATTAGAAGGACTCTTAAAAGACTTGCTATTTTCTGCAAGCCTGCAGAGCTCCAGTACAAATCAGATCACTACCCCAGAGAACTATTTTTTTGACAAAAACTTAATATAATATAATAGAAAATATAAAATGTTGCTTAGCAACTGAAAACAGTATGAACAAGCTAGGGACTTGAAGTTTTTCAAGAGCGCTGCTAATTTTTGCCCCCGAAAATTTTCCCTTTGTTTTCTTCCTCTGGAAAAGGGTCGTTGGCAAAGAGATTCCCCAAGTAGTGAAGACTCATCACAGCACGTATCTTGAGATCTTGGGAAATAGATGTTTAATAGTAAGTACCACTTTTTAATTAAGTTCCCTTTCCGAAAATGCTTGCTATTATAGTATCTTAGACAACTTGACCTAAACTCTCTTTTTAGTAACAAATAGCTTATTCTACCTTATGTTTTTATTCTACCTTATGTTATATATTTTTGTTGGAAGTCAGTTCAGACATTCATGTGATTTCAACGCACATTAGACTTTGATCATTGAAGTAGCAACGAGTAGGGATTCAAGATTTCATTAGTTAATGAGAATGACGTGTTCCAATATTTGTAACCCTGATCCTTTTCATCCCAAATCTAAACGTTTTAGGTGTTTTTATAATTAGAAAACAAAAAATATTTTTCGTTAATTTTAAAATATGATATTTAAATAATTTTAAAAAATGTATTCGTTAATTTTTAAATATATTTTGCTTCTTCAAAATGTATCAAAAGTCTCAATCATAAGCTTTAAAAAGATATATGAACAAATGTTTTAGCTTTAAAAATAGTTATAATAATAGAGTTTTTGTTTAGAATTGCGCGCAGCTATTTCAGATTCTTCCGAAATTGAAATCATTATAAAAGTGAAACTATATATGCTACGGCCTTCATTAGCGGTCAGTTTAAGAGGTACTTCAGAACACAAAGTTTGAAAAATCTGAAAGTTTCTGGGTTGGGACCCTTGTTGATTTGATGTGGAATGACGTATGCCACTCTAATACGTTGCCACTGTCGAGCAAATATAATCTTCTGCTCGAGTCATTCGTCCAAAACCTCGCATCAAAGGTGGAGTAAGAAAGGTGACACTGGCATCTTTTGCTTTTAGAAGGTTGAATTACACAAGATTGGCTGAGGTTTCTTCTGAAAATTTTGATTGGTTTCGATTGCTTGGTGATTCCGGGCACGTCAACTTCTTGGTCATTAGTCCTGTATGTGGTATGTTTTTCTCGAGAGATGGCGGTGTTCTTCCCCACTGGATGGCGAGATCGGCGCTGACCTACCGTCGGCTAGTGGGGTTTCCTAATCAGGACTCTCCCACTAGCGGGGCACCGCCCCAGCCGGACAAGCTCTAAGCTCCTAACCGGCCTCCCGGAATATGTGGTAGTGTAATGCACGTTACTGTGTGTGTGTGTATGGGGAGAGAACAGGACAAAGAAGAGGAAAGAAAGATCGCACGCGGTCCGTTTGTTAGGTACTGCCCTGGTTGATAGGAGAAACCACGAAAAATACCGATCAGAGCAGCCGATTCACAGTTCTCGTCCAGACAGGACTGAATTCGACCTAGCTGAAAAGCTAGTGTCGAAAATCCTGCCATCGTCAGGCTCGAACCTAGGGCCTCCTGGTCAGACGCGCTGCAGTGACATCAGTTGATGCACTGAGCTACCGCTCCCGTAAAACTGAGAAAACTATTGAAACCTTTTTCAGCAAGTGCAGTCAATAGATGAAGACAAGAAAGAATTTCAACCCTGTCTTGTGCCATGCTGCAATATTTCATTTTCAAAACTTGAAAACCCAACATTTAACTAGTTCAACCCACAAAATATACAAAATATAAAATTCCACATGAGTCATCTCTTAGGAAATATTATCTAACTCTGCTATGTGTTTTGACAATCGAATAAATCTGATTTTTTCGAAAATTGTGCTATCCTTAAGTAGTACGTTTTGATATAAATTTTGAAAGGTAAGAAACATTTGTTTTGTTGAAATTTATACCCATCATTCCAGACATGGTTATTAACTTGTCTTGCCACGTAACACAAATCACGACCACATAAATGGAAAATAAAGATTGTTTGGTACTGTGATTTAGGGAACGAATTTGAACTAATGACACAATATACTGCTGAAAGGAAATATGAGCCTGTTGCAAAATATTTGCACTGAAAACAATAGAAAAATTTGAACAGCCAATGCCAATTCAATGGAAGTTATAATAAACTGAACTAGTTTCTGATCTTCACAAGAGGAACTAGTATTATGAGCCAGAAACACTAAATGATTGATGATAACAGTAATAGACACTGAGAACATCATAGATTTCAAAAAACTGGTGGTCGAACAATTTTATGAAGACGGTTAAATCTGTTATCTGTCCTGGCAGCCCTCATTGTGAGCCTGGTGTGACTCTCTGCAAGTAAAGCATCTAACGTATCATAGAGAATATTTTGTTACCTTGTGCACGTGAGTACATACATTGATGGACTTTCGTGTTGCATACTCATTAATGTTAGCAAAGGAAAGGCACGTTCATATTTGATTTCAAGAAAGTATTTGTCTCAGCTATTCTTCCAAGAGAGAAAATGACTCCATATCTACCAGAAAGGTTTGACGTTGCCTCAGACTCAAGTGGAAATTGATTAGTAGATGCTGATTTATTAATTTAGAGAGTATTTCTCATGCCCATGTAGACAATACAGTGATTTGAGGTGACTTTAGATCCATGGAGGGTGGCTTTGCACCACGCAACCACTTTAAAGAATGTCATTAAATTAAATGTTAGCTTGTGTATTTTCAATTGCTTTAATCCATTAATCGAGTCTAGGAATTTGAACACACCAACCGCCACACCGTTCTGCTCTGTGCTTTTGTTTATTAGGGCTTGAGCTGACAAGAAAATAGTTCAACTTTGGTCGTGTTTTTATGGAAGAGTAACTCTGCAATTATGTTATGAACTTAATATATTTTATTGAAGTGTTGATTATATAATAATTATTTACAATTTACTCTATTACTTAATATAAAACTTCAGTTTATTCATACTACTTATAGTTCCAGATTTTAAAACGGAGGTGACTTTGTACAAGGGAAAACAAAATTTGATGTGGTGCAGAGAAACTATGATGTACTTTTACACGCAAACCGTGTGATTCATTGCTTGTTTAGTTAATTCAGCCTTATCATTCACGATGTCGAAAACTAATCATCGTTCGGCTGATGCCAGATCCTATCGGTCACTTTAGTGGAATGTATTTTTCTGAATGTATAAGATATGGAACAGGTAAACTTTCGAGAGAAAATCAGCAGTTCTTCACAAAATTTTACCCTCTACCATAAGTAACTTACAAGGAAAACACTATGGTATAAACACATTGGATTAGAAAGTGTTTAGTGATCAGGAAGAATTGACATTCATTAACTATCTTGCAGCACTTGGCGAGTTAGGATTTCTATTTGAATGAAGGATTTGCTCATTGTTAAAAACTGTATAAAGATCATGCGTAAGTGAAAGTTTATTTACATTGAAACGTCATTGGTTCTGCGTCGCCCCGATGTGCGCGTTCCGGAACGACGGCGGGGCGGTAAGGAGAGAGGTAGTGGTGAATTGCAGCGGGGAGGCAGGTAGGTGGAAGGTGAGGCAGAGGACCGGCGGTCGTGAGCGGCCAGTCAATTGGCCGGTCGCAAAGCAGCAGTGGAACGGAGTTCGGCAAAGCAGCGATCAAACCGATCGCCATCGCGTCACCTAAACGTGCTCTTGACGGTGTCACACACCGGTCGCCGGGTCAGGGCCCGGGACCGTGCCCGCCCTCCCGCCGGGGAGATACTCCGCGCCATCCGTCTGATCAGGCGCATGTCACCCGTATTCGCCTGATCCGCCCTCTACGGGCTCCACAGAGAGGCTGCACGCACCGGTCGCCGCCGCATCGCCAGGGGCACTTGATTGCGCCGCCCACCCACCCTCCCGATCAGCGCGCGTCGAGACCGAACAATGCAGTCAAACATCGTTTTTCAGCCATTTAGTTTTTCTTCCTGTTGATTTTAGTAGTGGGTTTGGGAAATAAATTTGTGTGCATTCTTTCTCTTGAAGGTGACTGTCATGTGAGCAGGGCCTTGCATCTTATCCATACCTGGAAGAATGAAAATATATGATCACCTTACTGCCCTCCTGTAAGCGAGGAGAGCTGAGCCTATCTCTCTCTCTCTCTCTCTCTCTCTCTCTCTCTCTCTCTCTATATATATATATATATATATATATATATATAAAGGAGAGAGAAAGGAGAGAGAGAGAGAGGAGAGAGGAGAGCGAGAGAGAGAGAGAGAGAGAGAGAGAGAGAGAGAGAGAGAGAGAAAGACAATAGGGAACCCGGCAGACAGTATTCTGCCTTCATCTCTTCTTCTACTTCCCTGACTCTCTTCTGTCGTCCCTGCTCTCTCCTTTCTCTCTCCTTTTCTCTCCCTTTATCTCCTCCCTTTCTCTCTCTCTTTCCTTTCTCTCTCCGTTTCTCTCTCTCACCCTTTCTCTCTCCTTTTCTCTCTCCCCTGTCAAGATGCGTTGAATCTTGAACATATTCCTGCATGGGAGGTGGACTGCTCATGTATGAAGATGGCAAAATAGTTTTCCAACATTGGTTGTATTTATTTATTGTATTGAAGTTTTTCTGTTAATAAGCAATGTAAATGTGATCAGGTAATGTTTACATGTGACTGGTTTTGTCACTACACTAAAGTAATTATCGTATGTACTCTTCCCCACAAAAATTTTCCCCAAACCCGCCCCGACAACCGGACCCCCCCGGGCCAGGGGGGGGACGGAAGGACGCGTTGTAAAAGGAAAGGTAGAACCACAGTTCTGCTTTGGCTCCCCCCAAAGGGGCAGAAAGAACCGTCTCGGGGAGGCTATTTTTTAGTAGGAGGTAGCGTCTTTTTCGTACGAGAGGGAAATACTCATTTTTCCCCGCCGAAAAAAAATTTTTGCCGGTCCCCACGACAAAAAAATTTTCTAAGGGGTTTTCGACCAGAATTATTGCCCAAAGACCAGTAAATATTTAAAATTTTTAAACAATTATTCTAATTTTAGTTATCAAAACTATTAGTTCGACTCCTGACAAACTGTATTTTAGATGTTCACTTAGGAAAATTTGGGCCCCTTTCCCCGGCCGTTATAACGCTATTTCGAATTTGTTCATAAATTATTTGTTGAAAAATTTTAAATTTTTGGGTTTTTTGGTTCTGGGACATGGAACTCCCCCTTTGATTTCAAAATTGGGAAATTGTTATAATTTGAATTGTTGAAAAATTTTATTGTCTAACCTAAAAGCGTTTAAATGCAAAATTCGGAACCGATCAGGTATCATATTTGCTAAGATATATGAAATTGTTTATAAAAGTTAAATTTTGTGATCTCATTTGCTTGCGCAATTCTTTCGCTCTATCAAGTTCTAAAAACAGTTCTCCAATGCGCCCTTTACCTGCCACATAGGGTTAAAAAAAATGCACTTCGAAAAAAATTTCTGTGGCCAAAATTATGCTAAATTCTATTTTTTAGAGTATAAATAACTTTTATTTTGGTTTTATTTTTTTTAAGTCCTGAATTTGAAGTCGATATAATTTTTCAAATGGGAAAAGAAATAGATTATAAAAATATTTTAATCATTACGCCCAAACAATTGTTTCTTTTTTTCTATTAAAGGGATGTTGAGAAAGGGTTTTTTAAATTTTTTTAAAGCCCCCGAACCCGGAGTCAGAAACTTTTCTTCCTTTGTTTAACCATTACCTTTAAAAAAAATAGAAAACATCTGTTTGTTTTGTATAAACTGACTGGATTAAATGTATTTAAGGTTTTCAAATACAGAAATATTCAATTTTTTGTGTTTTGAAATATCACATGGGCAGAATCACACATCTCAAAAATTTTTCCATTTATACAATTATAGATATTTTTAAATGAATAAATAATTTTTATGTTAATTTTTTAATTAAATTATCATTAAATAATTTGGGGATGATCGTTCAAAAACTTTAATTTGATTTTTTTATGTTTTTAAATAGGAGGAATGCGGGAAACTTTACATTTTCCTCTTCCTTTTTTATAAGTGTGCAACAGATTTTTGTTGCAAAATTAAACATCATAGGGGCCCCCTGGGGTATCAATGAAAAATTTAAAATTTTTTTTATAATTTCAGTAAAATAACATTTTTTAAATTCAAGTTAAAACAGATTCACTGGGGAACCCCATTGCGTGAAAATCATAAAATTCTTAATATTTATTTATTTATTTATTTATTTATTTATTTATTTATTTATTTATTTATTTATTTATTTATTTATTTATTTATTTTTTATTTTTATTTTATTTTGCAAAGCGGGAAATGATGACCATGGGAGAATAATTCGGAAATTTTTAAAATTCTGTGATCCTACTGATATATAATAAATTTTGAAAATTAAAAAAAAAAAAAAAACATCATGTAATAAATCTAGTTTAAGATAAAAAACAATAAATTTTGGCTTTATCCATGATGCCCTTTCGTAAAGGAATTTCCCTGCCAAACAACAGGGAATCGATAAAAAACTATTTTTCCCCAATGAATTTTGAAGACATGCAAGATAATAAAGTTACATTTATGTCCAGAAGAAAAACGGGGGACACCCAGATTTCTCAATGGATCGGGGAAATAGACAAAAACCATCGAGATGGGTCGTTGACCCGGGGCGCAGTACAATACTTGTTACAGCTTGTTTATACACTTTTAAACAGTCAAATGGTAAAATTAATTTTTATCTTTGTTAAAATTAATTGAGCTGATTAAATGAGCTTTTGAAATTGATTGACCTGATGAATATGATTTATAGTGGGTTTTATTTTTTAATGTTAAAAAGGACTATTACTAAATAGCCCGCATTTTCTGAAAATATATTCGCCCTTAAGGATTATTTTCAAAACCATGATTCGTAAATCAACAGACAAGGTAATGGAAAAATTTAGTTTAAAGAAGGGGGCTAATGAATACGGGGGGGGTTTTTGGTTATTTTTTACAATTGATTTTGTAATCAAAAAGTCGGGGCTTTGAGAACATCTTATGATGTTATAGAATATTTCCATATCTCAGGGGGGAATAAAATTTCCCGAAATATATACAAGAGAGTATTGTTATAATTTAAAAGAATTCTAACACTGATAATGAATTTTTTTTGTTTCAATTCATTTAAATAACGTTCCATTTAAGGTTTGACTGTTGAGAGCCCTAAAATTTTTTTTTAACATCAGACCGTTCATTTTAAAGGGAGCAAATAATTTTTTGGGAAATGGAAAACTGCATTAAAACGTATTCTTTTTTTTTACTATTAATTTGTTTTTTTGGGAAACCCAAATTTTAAAAAATCTGAAATTGTATATTTATGTTTTTTATTGCAAAGGATGTTCGTTTCTTCCAAAAAAACTGTTCTTCCATTTCGAATCGTCGGGGGATACGTTTCGTAAAGTAGGAACAGAATGGGGCCAAAAATCCCCCCCTGGGGAACCCATGTGCAATGGGCAAAGAGTGGGAAAAGGTGCTCGAAATTTTCCACAATTCAGAAAATTATTTCCATAATACATATAGTATGCATAATATAGTGGTGTGTGTTTTAGTGTAGTTCCAAATAAAAAAAATGATCCCGGTTTAAAAATACCTTATTGATAGATGACATTAAAAATGAAATTTATTGCAAAATTGTATTTCTTTGCATTCATACATTTTTTTAAAAATACTAATTATATTTAAGACTTTTTTATGTTTGGGCAAACATTTCAATGAAATTTGGAAATTTCCCTAAATGGTTGAAAATAAAACATTTTTTAAAATTTGAAGTGTTGTGCATTTTAAAAATATAAAAAGATATGCAAGAGAAATATTTTTATACTAAAATAAATAAAATTTTTAAATTCAAAGTGATTTAGCGTTAATGTTTACAGCTCAGAAAATATTTACGTAGCTTTTTCTAGTAAAAATTTTTTAGAAAGAATTTGGGGTGGTCAGTTATATTATCTTCCCAAACAGATTAATTTAGTTTCAACCCCACAAATATCGACAGAGTTCGAAGGTTTTGGGAAGCCACTTCCTTTTATAAACTCCAAAACCCTTGAATTTTACCACCATCTGTACGGGAAGCACTGCGGTTTATCAAAGAAACGACCATTAAAGGTATCTCATGATCAATCTTAAAAAAGTTAAACCCAAAAATCTACCTCTATGGAAAAAATATCAAATCAATGGTAATTATCACCCCTAACATTGTATTTATTTTTTCAATATTACCAAATTCCAATCACCTATAGAAAACAATGTTTTCGATCATTATAAAAACTTCAAAAATTTTGATTCTCCCTCATTTTTTGTTAAACCCTAAAAAATCAAAGATGGTATTTTAATCTGTGTTCATCGGGGGTCTGATATTAAAAAAAAAACGACAAGCAGAAAAAATTAAAGTAAATTAGTGATTAAAGTTGAATCATCAAATAAAACCAATGTTTTTTCTTCTTATAATGCTCCTTTTTAATGAACATGAATTCGTGATAAATGTTTTAAACATAAATTAATAAAAATTTTAAAAAGAAAAATTATCAATAAATAAAAGATCATTTATTACAATAAAAATTTTGGAATTGAATTTTAAAAATCAAATCGGTCTTAAAAAATTGAAAACCCAAATTAATATTGTAATAAAATTTGATTTGAAATCATAGAAAGTTAGACGCAATTTGTCAAAATTATGAACTATAATTTTTTATTTAAATTACTTTTGTCCTAAAAAATGACATTTTACAGTTATTTGTTGAAAGTTCTTATAAATGGTTTATTCTAATCATTTGCAGCGAAATTGTTATTTTGATTAAAAAATACAGATATGGGGGTTGTTTTTCCCCGGAAACCCCGTTCCGGTACCTCGAATAATTATTAAATTATATTATATATAAAAAATATTGATATTCATTAATTAATTTGAGGGGTTTCCCGGCATTAAAATTTAAAAAAAAGACGAACGGGTCTTAACCTTTTTACGACACTGATCTCGTTTCAGGTTTGACGGGACTCCGCTCAGTGCATAAAACTATGTCACTGAAGCGCTCTGATGGGGATCCTGGTTCAGTCCTGAGGGCCCAGGTTTTTCGACACGGGTTTTTCGTGGTCGAATTCAGTCGCTTCTGGTGAAATTTCGGGGCGGCTGCTCTGATCGGTAGTTTTCGTGGTTTCTCCGATCAACCCAGGCGAATGCCGGAGAACCCCCAAACGACCACGACCGGGCGCATCTGCCCTTTCCTTTTTCTGCCCAACCCTCCTCTTACATACAATTTACAACCATTTACACAAACCCCACATACATCCATACATACCTTCACTAACCCTTTACATACACACAACATTACACAAATTACGCCCGCTCGTGGAGAGTCCTGTTAGGGGAACCCACTACGAGGGGTTAGCCCCGAATCTCCCCATCCAGGGGGGCCCCCCCATCTCCGAGGAAAAACATGCACTAAACAACGGGATAGTAGCAAAGCAGTTGACGTGCCCGGAAACGCAAAAATAAACATTTATTTACCTAATTTTCTTGATTATTTATTTATCTCTTTCCTTGATTATTTGTTTTCTTTCTCTTACACACTCCGCCCCGTGGAAAAGTTCATGTCCCCGACCAAGTGATGCACTGACCAGGGTTTCCCTCATAACAATCTGCTCTGCTATTCACCGGGATCCCCAGCACCCCCCGGGATTTAAGACGCTCGCGGTCGCCCCCGCGTATTTATACCCCCGGCGAGACAATCGAGAACTTTCGACACCGCGCACGTTCTGGAATAACCCCCGGATGATGAACCCGCGCTCACTGTCACGGGGGTGCCGACAGATGACCCCGATCGGCAGCTCGTGGTGGCGCAGGCAGTTGACGCAATGCGTGGACAGGAGTTCGGCCCCATTATTCGTTCAATCTTAAATCTCTCATAAAAGACTCACTGTCAAAGACGGAGTTTACTCTTTAGGCAAACAGTGCCTTCAACATCAGATTTTCGTCTTTTTGCAATAGCTACGCAATAAAAATGGCCTACGTGAACTTGAAAAATTTATTTTTTCACCAAAATTTTCTCCCGTTCGTATTAGATCTCGTTTCAAATTTTAAATCCTGACCGTTTCCCTACACAACGATTTCATACTGAATTTTTCCCTTTTGACACAAAAAAAAGGAAACATTTGCATTTAGAGTTCTTAAACTTCAATTTAATTAATTTTAGATATATTTTTAAAACAGAATCCATAATGGAAAATTTCAAAATCTCCCTGAATATTTTTTACAATGTTAGTCACAGGAGGGGCCAAGGACATAAAATTTCCCAGATCGAAATGAAAAGGGAAAACACAAAACAATAGTCATTTTAGTTAAAATTTTTTCAAAAAAAATTGAGTTCTGTAGAACTTTTCCCAGCGGGCTTTCCCCCTCATTTTTGCCGACTATGGGAAGGTTAAGTACTCACAGATGAAAGGCATAACGCAATTCAGGCAGTAATGACGTTCTGAATGAGAATCCCCATGGGCTTTTTTTATATGTTTCCCAAGACATTGACATTTAAAATATCTAGTGGGCCTAAAGTCTTTCTTGCGTGATTTATAAAAAGGTTTGGAATTATCAGTGTTGTAAAACCCGAAAAGTGTTTTCTACCCCAAAATTTTTCCCCACGGATAAATCATCCGGTAGTAATTTTCCCCCAGCGTTTTTAACTTTACACCAGACCCCTTTTAAGATTTTTTTACATCACAATTGTTTTTGTTTAAATTGCATTGCAAAACGTGGACCGTTAAAAAGTTACAGGAGGGAAATTTACGACCATACTTATATCCTTCATTTCCCAAAAATAAAACAGAAATGAAGTAGTATTAGAACAAACGATTCGGAACTGTCAAAAAAAGTACTGCGACACTTGTAGGAAAAGGGGTCAAATTAAAACAAAATTTAATTTCCCGCTTTTTGACAAATTGGTTTAATTTTCTATGATATTAAATTTCGAAACATTGTATTCAATTTTCAATTTTATCAATTTGGCTTAAGAGCTTGTTTGATAATTGTTCAATTTTGGGTTGTAGTAAGATAAACCCAACGTTTTATTGATAATTTTACTTTTAAAATTTTTTATTAATTTGATTTTTTAAATATATTTATCATTGGGAATTTAATGTTTATTAAACAAGATTATATATATAAGAAAAAACATTTTTTTTTCATTTTGATATATCAACTTATAAATTATTTTAAATTTTTTCTCTTATTTTTTGTTTTAATCTCAGACATCCGATGAAGGAATCAAATTGCATATTAGATTGATAGGTTTACAAAAATAATGAATAAATGTTATTTATTAAATTTTATTATAATAACAAAACATCTTTTTATTTTTTGGGATGTTAAAAAATAAATAGTAAAACACCATTAAGCGGTGATCAACACTGAATCTTGATTTTTTCCTTTTAGCTAGGTTTTACGGTTAAACGTTTAAACGATTGAACTTGATTTAAAGCCCTTTTTTTTGATAAACGAAACATCAATAGGTAGAGATAAACCCAAATTTTGACATTTCATGAAAATATTTTATATAACATTAATAATGAAAATAATAATAAAAAATAATACTAATTAATCATCAGATTTCCCTTCACAAATAATATGCCTGAATTGCTTAGATTCTTATGGTAAGGGTGTTTAAGGGAAACTGTGTGATGAGAAAGGAAGTGAGGAGTGACTTTTTTGGGTTTCACACGTTTTCATTTTTTTAAATGAGTTTTTTGTTTTTGACCGTTTTAAAAAAAATATTTATTGTTCCAATAAGAACACACGCCCTTCACAATAAATGAATCCCAAAACTTTGAGTATCTAAAAAGGGACCCGGGATCCCCATCACTTTTGCCCTGCCCCAGGGACAGGAAGGATTAATTTTCGCCCCCCCAAAATAAACCCAAAAAGACTTGACAGCTTGAAACGTTGCAAAAGGGAAAACTACAAAATTTTATGTTCAAAACAATAGGGTTTTTTGGGGAAAAATGATAAATTTTAAAAGAAAAATAAAAAGTAAAAAAAATTATATTTTAAAATTATAAATTATTTTAAAATGTAAAAACTTTAATTTTATTAATGAATTATTTTAAATTTGGGGAAACTTTAATGAAAAAGTACTAATTTTAAATTTTCAGAGTAGTACGACGGTGCCCCCTCGCTTAGGGAGATGACGGGTTCCCGAATTTCCCACTTTTAAAAAATTTTTTTTTGGGTGGTGGTAGGGATTGACCAAAAATAGATAAAAAATATTGAAAGCTGGTTGTATATCGGCCAAAATTTTTCAATCGGTGCAGAAATAAATTTAAGGTACAAAAAACTACAAAAAACACACACACACACAAATATATAAAAATTATATATATATATATATATATTTTTTGTGTGTGTGTGTGTTTGTGTACATTTTTATATTGTAAGGGATGTTCGGGGTCCCTGACCTACCTTCTCCTGGCAGTTGAAAGTAAGGGACCCTCAAACCCTAAAAATAAAACATGGGGGGTGGGCAGGGAGCATCTTGTATAAAGAAAAGTAGCTCTTTCATGAATTTACATTTAATACTAGTGATTTGAGGCCCGATACAAAAACAAGAAAAAAAAAAAAAGCTTAACACAGCTTTTACATCAGGCGGTATTCGCCCCCTTTTCGCCCCTTCGGGCCTTGCGGGCGGGAAGCGGGTCGTGCCGGCAGTCAGGGGGCCCCGGGCCATCCGCCGGCGGCGGGCGGGGCGCGGGGATAGCGGCGGGTTTGCCCGGTCACCGACCGGGCGGGGTTGGGGGGCTTAATGGGGGGGGCCCGGGGGGCGGGAGGGGCGGGGCGGAGGGGGCCCCGCCGGGTGAACGCCGGGCACCGGGGCGGGCGGCGGGGGACCGGCGGCCCGTTCTGGTCACGCCGTTGCCCGTTCCGATCGTCGCCCCCCGTATTGGGCGAATCGGTAGGATGCTGCGGTATGCGATGCGTGGCCCGTAAAATTGGCCCGAGGACCCCCTGGCGGGCCCCCACGCGTTGCTCTGCAGAACACGTCTGCCCACCTCTGTTCGGGAAACAGGCGTCCGCCCCTTTGCTGCTTGAACCAAAAAGGGGCCGCTCGCTATCGCGCAACCAGAAGACCGCGCCTTTCCCCTCGGGTTTGTCCGCGGGGGCCCTGACCGCGTCCACCGACGTTCGCGCTTATTGGGCCAGCGCTCACGGACACGGAGGACCAATCGTGGTGGGACGTTGGACTTAGTTTAACGCGGTACCGTTTCCCCGCCGAATTCGCCGAACTGCCAACATTTTCGCGGGGGGGTGGCCCCTTTATGCACTGGCGCGCCCGTTCACCGGCCGAGACAAAGGGGGAGCCTCCGGGGGCCCCTCAGGGGACGCTTAAAAAGGTACATTGTACCACCCCCGCCTTGGCGGCGGCCCCCGTTTCCCTGTTTAAAAAATAATTTTTAAATTTCCTTTTTTTTCTCCACCCTGCATAAATTTTCCAAAATAAAAAAAAAAAAAAAAACACATATATATATATATTAATATATATAGAATATATTATATTATATTTAGATGATATATATGTATATATGTTTATATATATTATTATATATATGTATATATGTGTGTATATATATTATGTATATATGTATATATGTGTTATATGTATGTATATATATGTATATATGTGTGTATTTTTTCTCTCTCTCTCTTTTATATATATATATATATATATATATATATATATATATTTATCCCCCACCCTACCTTCGGGTGGGAGAAGCGTAATTTGAATTTGAAATTTTTTTTCTCAGGAAGCAGGTCTTTCAAAGGGAAAAGGGCTGAACCCGACAAAATTTATAAAAAAACTGGGAAAAAGAGATATATTCATAAAAAATTAACAGTGGCACAAATATAAAAAAAGTATGTATTTTAGTAATGGTCCCGCAAAAAAAAAAAACAAAAGAAAGAAAAAAACAACCATAAAGAATGTATAGGCCCCTTTCTGCCTGATTCTTTAAAAGCACTTTTACAATACCCCTTTAACCCCTTCCCAATTTCTTCGTGTACCTATTTCTTTGTTTAATTAAAGTTTCTCAGGCCCTTTAATTTTCTCAAACTATTTTGATTGGGGGTCAGCCTTGGCTGGGATTTATTTAAAATGCTGTTAATCAACACAAAATAAATACACACGTTACTAAAATTCCCTTTTTAAAAATTTTAGCAAAATGATTATCCCCGATATCAAAAATGGAAAAAAACCCAAAAAATTACTTTTAAATTTCATAAAAATAATTTTTTTAGAAAGGTACAAGGTATGGATTCAAACGAATTTCTTGGGGGAAGGGAAAGGGGAAACAAACTGCCTATGTTTGAAAATTTCCCAGTAACTATTTGGAACTTTCACCTATTTTAGGGCCCACGCCTGGGTTTAAAACTACCAAATTTCCCAAAAATTGCCGCAAAAAATTTTAGTTTTTCCCCGGGCATTTCCTTCCCCGCTCGCCGTCAGTTAACCTTTGGGGGGTTTGGCCGCTCGCATCCCCCCCCTGACTGGTTTGATGTCCCGCGGGCGCACCCTTTTTTCGCTCGATCTCGGGGTGACGCCCACGTCCAAATTCCCCAAAACCCTTTTTCTCCCCAGGTCAAACCCCAGGGTTGGGCCCAAATCTTTTTGTCGCGGGTTGGCGCCTTTTGCCCCGCCCTACCCGTTGCGCCCAGTTTTAAAAACAACGTGCTTGAATTGACTACTTTAGCACTCGGCCGATACCCCACTTGAGGGGGTTTTGGGGTACAAAATTAAAAACTGGGTTTGTTCAGAGTCCTTCTGCCGGGAATTCTTGATGAGAACCATTTTGTTCAAGACCAACGCTTTTTCGCGTAGTTAGTGCAAATGCTGCATACCCTTTTTTTGTTTTTATTTTCCTGCGTTTCTTAAACGCTTTCAAAAAAGTAAATTATCTCCCACCCAATTATACCGCTGAAGAATTTAGTTAAACGCTGCTGTTTGAAATCGTAAGAGGTTTCCAAGTGCTGGGATTTATGCCCGCCTGGGGAAAATTTCGAGGGGGAACCCCTCCTTCCCGCCCCTCGAGTTTATCCCAACTTTTGGGCATCGGGGCGAAAACCCCCGGGGGGATGTCGCCTTCGGGCCATCGCCCCCTTTCCCCTTTTCCCCCGTTCTTTGGGCTTCTGTGGCTTATGGGGGGGTTACGGGTTTTGTATAACCCCACCCCAAAAAATATGTTTTTGGGGGGTTTTAAAAGGGAATTTTTAAAAAGGGGTTCGGTTTGTGAAAGGAGATTATTTGGGTCCAGATTTTACAAATGAAAAAACTGCAGTTGATGAATATTTTGGGAAAATTTAAACACTAAAAGAATGAATTTTTATAAAAATTAATAAGAAATTGTACAATTTTTAGAATTATCAAAACTTTGTTAAAGAAAAATTAACTTGCCAAAATTTTTTAAAATTTAAAAACAAGATGACGAAACCACTCCCGTGGAGATTAGGACATGAAAATCTTCCTAAATTTTTATTTACATTGATTTTCCAGGTCAAGGTCAAAAAAATTAAGGTGATCAGCTATCGACCCTAAGGGAGGGTAATATTTTGAATGCAAGTTTGGAAAATTTGGGAAATGAGCATAATTCAGTAAAAAAACACAGTGGAAAAAATACAAAAAGTCACCTTTGCTTAGATGGACACTGCAAAAAAAAAGAAAAAAAAAAACAACCACAAATGAACCCCTGACTGCCTGAATACTTTAATAAGTACTATTACAATTCTTTTTCTTCTACCTCTTTCTAATTTTTCGTGTTTATTCTTTTTTATTCTTTAAATTTTTTTTGGGGCCCTTTTAAAAGATTCTCAATTTTTCTTCTAGACTGTTACAGGCGTCACAAGCTGCACATTTATTACAATGCTGTGAAATCAAAAACAAGAACAAACAACCACGTTCTTAAATTACCTTTTAAAAATTTTGCAACCAATTATCCCCGACAAATACAAAAAAGCGTGACTTTAAACAAATCCTTTACACACGAAATATCATATTTTTAGAAAAATTGCAAGTTTGGCATTAAACAGTGCTAAAGAAAAATCAAACCCGCCCATACGTTCAAAAATTTTTTCCCAGTAATTATTTGAACCCCTATTTTTGGGCCCCCTTTTTTTTAAAGCTAGGTTTCCCAAAAAATTCCGCATAGACGTTCCCGTTCACTCGACATCTCTTTTCCCCCCCCCCACAGTTAACCCGGGGTTTGGGCGCTTGCAGTCCCCCCCCGTGCCGACTGGTTTGATGTTCCCCGTTAACCACTTTTTCCTGATCTCAAAGCCGCCCAAAAGTCCCAAAACCCCACCTTTTCTCGACTTGGCTGACCATCCAGTTTTGGTCCCAAATCCTCTCGCCACGGTTGGGTCTTCCTTCCCCGTGCCCCGTACCGTTTTCGCGCTTCCGCTTTAAAAATTGTTCTAACTTGAATTGAATACTTCTGCACTGGGCCCCAAAACCACACTTTGAGGGGCGGTCGTGGGGGTAAAAATTAAATGCTGGTTTCGTTTAGAGTCCCCGGGAATTTTTTCAATTATAAACTATTTAGATTTAAACAATCCATCGCTTGCTTTCTCGCGTAATTTAGTTAACACGCATCATTTTACTTTGAATTCTATCCTTTATTACCACGTTTCCCCAGCTTTTAACATCGGGAAAAAATTTGCCTCCAATGACTATCGCCGAAGAATTAGGTTGATGCCGTCGCTTGAAAGAGCTTCCGAAGGCGTCCAATGGATTCTGGGGAAATTTTGAGGGGGGCATTTCTCCCCCTTCGTCCCTCAAAAAAAATCCGTAACCGGCATCGGGAAAAACCCGGGGTAGATGTTTTTCCGGACCATCGCCCGCCACCCTATTTCTCTGTGTTCTGGACTTTTTTGGGTTTTTGGGTTACTTTTTTTTTAATCCCTTTTACGGGCCTTATATATATTATTTTGTGTGTTTTGTATATTATTTATTAATTTAATGTGTATATATATATGTTTTATATGTATATGGTATATATATATATATATATATATATATATATATATATATATAAAAATGTCTAATTTCAACATTTTAATTTATGGTGTATTCCTTTCGATTTTTTTCGATATTTTCGATAACTTTCATTTTCAAATGGAATTATAATATTATTTTTGTCTAGCATGACGAACGTAAAAACAATCTAATGTTGCCATAGTTGATAGGGGGTTTTAAGTAATTTGGGTTTTTAAGTATCAGTCCACCAAGGGGTTTTCCAAAAACCCGTGGATTTTTAAAGAATTTTTTAAAGTATCAGTCCACCGCAAAATCGGGGCACCCCCGGGCTTGCATTCCTTTTGGGATTAAAAAACCCCAAAAAAGTGCAAAAAAAAAAAATCAAAAAAAAGTTTCAATAAGACAATATTTTATCATTGGGTTTTTCTTTTTCGTCCAGGGAATCTGAAAAGGTCTTTTAGTTTCAGAAAAAAAGACCTTAATATCTCGTAAAAAAAAAGGGTAAAAAGGAAAAGAATATATACACAATTAGTATTTTTTTATCAATTTATATCAAATATATACATATTTGATCAATTTTCCTTTCGTGAAAAATGCATTGTAATAACTTCAAAGATCCCGATATTTGACGTCACGGGGACAACCCAAAAACCCCCCATCAGCCCCAAAAAAAGTATTTAAGTAAATTGTCAATTTACAAAATTTTAAATAAATTGTCGTTTGTTTATTGTATTTGTTAAAAATGGTTTTTGAGACATGAAAGGGGGCAGATTTAAGTAACGGGATGTGAGTTTATTGTTTCTTTTTTTTCAAAATTCAGTGTTTAGTGAGGCGGCCCAAAGGGCCCCCTGTGAACGGGGTACCCTTAAAATTGTAAAAATTTATTTTAAAAACCGGGACGGGAAAAAAATTTGGCAAAAAAGGCAATAATTTTTAGATGAAAATTGAAAGAAAGAGCAAATTGAAATTGTAATTGAGAGTATGTTCAGGCAGTAGGTAAATTTTTTGTTTTTTTTTTTATGATCAGCTACCAAAGGGATAATCCCTTTTTATAATTTGGCATTTATTTTTCATTGAATATATGCTCATTTTTTGTATTTATCTGATTTAACATGTTCAGACCCTTTTTGATACCCCAAAAACCCTGCTTTTGGAATTTTAAACCACAGATTCTTTTTATCAGCCCCACCAGAATAAAAAAAACTTTTCTAATCTTTAGATAATTCCCCGTCCAAAATTAAATTTGCAATGATGCGAAAAGTTGCCAATTAAACAAAGGTACATTTTAAAAAAACCTAAAGCAGTTTTTTCCCAAAAACTACTACAAAAGATGAACTTTTAAGCCCCTTAAAACAAATTTTAAACAATCGAATCGCCAAATAAAAGGTCTGTATTGATTTGAATGGTTTTCGTGTTTCCGGCCAACTGCTTATCTTAGTCCCGTTTTTGGGGAGGTGGTGACTTTTCCCCGCTGGATGGCGGGTCCGGGCCGACCACCGTTTGGTTTTCCCCAACCCGGACTCTTCCACCAGGGGCCACCCCGCCGGACAAGCTCGCCCCCACTGATCTCCCCGGGAAAATGTGGGTGAAAAAAGGGGGGGTGTGGGGGAGGGAAGAAAGAAAAGGGAAAGGGATGGCGCCCGTGGGCCTTTTGGGAGGACGCTGGGGCCGCCGGGGTTTACGAAAAACACGGAAAAACGATGGGGAGCCGGCCATTGAATTTTCTCCAGACAGGGCTGAATTCGACCTGCTGAAAGCCAGGCGAAAACTCCCCCCCTGGACTCGAACCAGACCTCCCCTCAGAGGCGCTGCGGGCATCATTTCCCCGACATCGTCACGCCCGCCCCCGGTCTAAAGGTCTGTAAAGAATTAAGGAAGCAAATTTTCCCTTTTCCATGCCCCAATCTGAATAGCCAGTAAATGAGGAACTCCGCCACCCAAAGAAGTGAGCGAGCTACAACCTTTTGGGGTCTAAACCCGGGGAACGGGGTATTAAAATCCATTGTTCAGTGTCGCTATGGTTCCCATTAAGTTAAACTGAAATTTTATCCTGATGCATTTCGCTATTAAATTGAAATGGACTAGTTTCTCTCAGGGATTATCACTGAGAAATAGGTTTTTTGTAGAATTATTTTATATATATATATATATATATATATATATATATATATATATATAATTATATTAAAACAACACACAAAATATATTTTGTATCTTAGAATATTTTTAGATAATGAATAACAAAAAAACAGTAGAATATACTTTTTTTTTGCAAAAAAAAAACCCATTGGGGTTTTAATTTTTTACAGTGGAGTTACCCGAACCGAACAAAAAAACCCGACAATTAGCAAAAAATAACAACAATTAAAGATAAAAAATTTTCCTTTTAGCCTTTTTTCAGGTAAATTTGGGATTGAAGAAAATCTTATCGCCAAAAGTAAAGTATACTTATATTAGTCCCCAAATTTTTAATAGGTTAAGGTGATTTTGACAAAAAAACAAAATTTAATGTTTAAATGAATACGTGCATCATGTTTACTAAAAAACAAACTAATATCAATAAAAACACTTTTAAAACCCATGTTAATGTATTGTTTGATTGCTTTGATATTTTTACAACCTTATCCAGTTAATTTGAACTAGATAAAATACTTTTTAATGTTAAAGGAAAATTTCCCGAGATTCAAATATTTGGAATATAAATTTATAAAATCAATAAAGTTTACGAAAAAAGTTACAACAAAAAGAAAGTCTTTTAACTACACCATTATTTTTCAGCCTTTTGTGCCGGATGTTAAAAAAACGAAACTCCCCATTTAATTTTTATCAGAACCAATTGTTATAAAGATGCTTAATTTAAATTTTTATCAAACCATTTTTAACCATTTAGTTTACGATTAGTAAGTAATTTAATTTTATCGTTTTCCCAAATCAGCCTGAAGTTACAGGGCGAAAAAACCCGAAAGGGTTAAAAAAGGAACAAATGCATCACTATAGAAATAACGTCCAAAATATTGTAAATGCTACGCACTGCTTGTGAAAAGCAACATCTATTTAAATAACGTAGACCTTGTATGCAAGAAAACTTGCATTCCTCTTACATTAATCGGTTTTTCCGTTGTGCTTTTCTCTTCTCAATGTTTCTATTCTATCTTTTTTATTGTCTTACACTTACAGTACACTTGTACATCACCAAACATGATCGGCGATTAGTGGCATTCTTTCCTCCATCCGTCTGCTTGCGCAGCCGACCGTAGTTATATATTCGCACTCCAGTAAATCATTATTTGTATCGACCCATTCCTGATGCACATGCGCATTCTTTCAGTTTTTTTTTTTTTTGCTTTTTGTGTTTCTTCTCCTGGCTCTACCGAGGGTATCCCCTCCTCTATCGTTTTCTCTCCCCTTCTTTTACCCCTCCAACAACTTCCCCCTCCATCTGCAGCTTTCCAGACTAGACTCCTGTAAGAATTTACATTTACAATACGCGAGAAGAAACGAACAAAAAATCACTGAACATTCATCCGTACATTTCAAAGTAAAACGAAAATAACAAAAATTAATCGAACGCCGTCATATCTGAATCACGAAAGGTAATGTGAACTATCATTATTTGAATTCAGAAGTGAATATTCAATTTCTCCAACATCCATATTTTCAACCAACAGTGTTTTCCTCATCAGAAAATCGTTGGTACCATATAAAGCAATTACATATCACACCATTGTTGTAGCGAATTAAATATGAGTGTCTGGACAATGAGTATCTGCAAAATCGCGAAGTCGTAACTGGCATGTTCAATACCAATATCTCGGTGATATAAATAAAATTAAGAGTGAACACAATTATATATTTCGATAGAACCATCCGCACACAAAGCACAGTTAAAAACAACAGACCTGACGAAAGTCATTGATGCAATGATTCACATATCAGGTTGATATTATAACTGTACCACTGAAAAGAAACATTCAGAAAACGTACTGTGACAAAATTAGAAAATATAGTGATCTAGCCTCTGAAATAAAACAAAAAATGTCATACACACGTCTTCAAACAAAAAATTACACTCTTTACACAAATAATAACAGCCTCAGAAACTTTTCAAAAAAACATTTTTTGAAAGAATAAAAATTTATGAAAATCATGAAAAGTATTTAAAGGCTATCTTTCCTCAAAACTAGTCACAGTCACATATCTTCCAATCTAACAATTAACAACAAACTAAACGAAAAAATACAGTATGTTTCGAAAAGTAAAGCCTTTTGTGTACCCAAGAACCTTGATAATGAAATAATATTCATTATTATTATTATTATTATTATTATTATTATTATTATTATTATTAAACACACTGAAGAACCCAAGCATTACAGTAGGTGGTCCAGGGCATCAATTGATGTCACTGTAGTGCCTCTGACCGGGAGGTCCTAGAGTTGGAGTCCAAACGAAGGATTTTCGACACTAGGAACATAGCTAGATCGAGTTCAGCCTCTGTCTGGAGGAGCATTCTAGCGGCCATCTGCTCTGATCGGTAGTTTTACGTGGTTTCTTCGATCAATACCAGGCGAATGCCGGAGCGGTACCCTAACAAACTGGGCACAGACCGCGCGCGATCTTTCCTTCCTTTTCCTTGTTCTATCCCTTACTTACACACGCTTACACTTACATGCACTACAGTACCACATATACCAGGAGAACAGTGAAGAGCTTAGAGCTTGTCCCGGCTGGGGCGGTGCCCCGCTGATCGGAGATACCTGGTTGAGGAAAATCCGCAGACCGGCGCCGGATCTCGCCAACCAGCGGGGGAAGATCAACGTCACCTCCTGCGCTAAAAAAAACATTGACGTAAACACAAAATAAACAATGACGTTAGGAATTGAAGAATGAAATAGGTAAAAACCTAAGAATCCGCGCGATACTCATGATTAATGTAAATTTTAATAGAATACAGAAACTATGGATTACATTACATGGCCCCTCACCTCTCTTTGCAAGTGCAAAAAATTCGAAACAAATTTCTGGAAAATTTTTAGGAAGTGTCGCCCGTTCCGCACCATAAGCATGAAACTCAATCTGTCATACAAAAACAGTAACATTTAATTTTACGAACTTTGGGAAACCAAAAGTAATTCTATTCTAGTCAATCAACGATATCTCCGCTCGGGCAAAGAATACCAAAAAAGTATTTCTATGTCACTCGGATGAAATTTTATCTTGACATTGTGCAGCAAACCACTAAATAAATAAAATTTAAATAAAAAAAATGGGGCCTATTCTTAAAGTTGATTTGATTGATCTCTCTCTCTCTCTCTCTCTCTCTCTCTCTGCGCCGCGCGCGACCCGGCGCCCACAACCGCGCAGGCACGCCCGCGCACGGCCCGCGGCGGGAACCAGCCCAGCGCGGCCGCGCGCGGGGCGCGCGCGCCCAGCCCAGCCAAAACAGCAGCAGCAGCAGCAGCAGCCAGGCAGCGGGGCCCGCAGCAAGGCAGCGAGCAAAAGCAGCAGTGGCCCCCCAAACCCCAGCAGCGCGCAGCAGCAGCAGGGGGGCGGGGCACAGCAGCAGCAGCAGCAGCAGCACAGCAGCAGCAACGCAGCGCAACACAACAGCAGCGCGCAGCAACGGCCCCACGCACAGCCAAGCGCAAAGCACAGCACAGCAACGCAGCAGCAGCAACACGAACAACGCCGCCCCGCCGCCCGCGCCGCCCGCGGCGCGCGCGCGCCGCGCCGGGGCCGCGCGGGGCCCGCCCCCGGGCCGCGCCGCCGCGCGGCGCGCGCGCGCCGGCCGGCGCGCGCCGGCGCGCGCCCGGGCGCGCGCGGCGCGCGGGGCGCCGCGGCGCGCGCGCGCGCCGCCGCGCCGCGCGGCGCGCGCGCGGGGCGCGCGCAAGCGCGGCGCCCAAAAAAGCGCAGCGCCGCGCACGGCTTGTGCCGGCAAAGCAGCAGCAGCAGCAGCGGCCCCGCCGGGGCCGGGACGGCAGCAGCAGCAGCAGCAACGGGCGACGCGCAACGGCAGCGCGCCGCAACGAGCACAGCACGCTCCCCGCGCCAGCGGCCCCCAGCAACGGCGGGCCACAGCGCAGCAGCAGCAGCAGCGGGCACAGCAACGCGCAGCAGCAAAGCAGCAACCAGCAGCAACAGCAGCAGCAACGCGCAGCAGCAGCAGCGCAGCAGCAGCGCAGCAGCGCGCGCCGGGGCAGCCACAGCAGCACAGCACGCGCACACAGCCCGGGGCCCCGCAAAGCGCGGGCCCGCAGCGGGGGCAGCAGCAGCAGGCGCAGCAGCAGCAGCAGCAGCAGCAGCGCCCAGCAGCAGCAGCAGCAGCGCGCAGGGGGCGCAGCAGCAGCGGCCCCAGCAGCGCGCAGCGCCCGCAGCAGCACAGCGCAGCCCAGCAGCACAGCAGCAGCGGCAGCACAGCAGCAGCAACACAGCAACACAACCCAGCAGCAGCAGCACACAGCACCGCGCAGACACAGCAACAGCCAGCAACCCGCGCAGCACAGCAGCACACGCAGCAGCACAGCAACAGCCCAGGGAACAAGCCCAGCAAAGCGGCAGCCGCGCGCAGCAGCAGCAGCAGCAGCAGCAGCAGCAGCACCCAGCGGCACAGCGCGCAGAGGGGAGCAGCAGCGCAAGCCGCAGCACGCGTGGCGCAGCGCGCCCCGCAAACCAGCAGCGGCCGCAACGCGCGCGCCCCCAGCGCCCCCGGGGAACAGCAGCAGCAGCAGCAGCGCAGCAACACCCCAGCAGCAAAAACAACCCGCGCGCGCAAAAAACCCCCCCCGCCCGCGGCCCCGCACCGCCACCCCCGCACAACCACCCCCCCCCTAAAAATCCCCCACACCCCCCCAAACCGCGCGCCGCACACCCCCCCCACCCCCCCGCCCCCCCCCAACCCGCCAAACCAACCCGCGCCAGCGCAGCAGGCAGCGGGCGCCCGGGGCAACGCGCGCAGAGCAGGCCAGCAGCACAGCAGCAGCAGCAGGCCCGCACGGCGCAGCAGCGTGCCGCAGCCCGCGCAGCAGCGCAGCAGCCAGCAGCACCCAACAGCAGCAGCGCGCACGCAGCAGCACAGCGCACGCAGCAGCAACAACGCCTTGCCCAGCCCGCACACAGCAGCGCAGCAGCAACAGCAGCGCGCAGCACAACAGCACAGCAAGCGCGCTTTTGTAAACAGCCGCCCAGCAACAGCGGGCCAGCCAAAGCACAGCAGCGCCGCCGCGCGCCCAGCGCGCACAGCAGCCGCAGCGCGCAGCGCCGCCGCGCACAGCACAGCCGGGGCCGCAACAGCAGCCAGCGCGCGCGCAACAGCAGCAGCACAGCAGCAACGCGCCTTAAAAAACCGGCAGCAGCGCAGCACGCAGCAGCAGCAGCAACAGCAACGCAGGGGCGCCGCACAGCGCAGCGGGCCCGCAGCAGCAGCGCGCGCCCAGCGCAGCAGCGGCTTTGGGGCCCGCCAGCGCACGCAGCAGGCAGCGCGCAGCGCGCGGCCCGGGGGCCGCCCAGCAGCACAGCAGCCGCAGCAGCGCCCGCCAGCAGAGCAGCAGCAGCCCCGCAGCAGCAGCAGCGCCGCGCGCGCCCGTGCGCCCGCAGCGCACAGCCGCAGCAGCAGCAGCACAGCAGCAGCAGCAGCGCAGCAGCAGCAGCAGCAGCAGCCCCGCGCCGCGAGCACACAGCAGCCGCTGCGCAACAGCCCTTGGCGCGCAGCCGACAACAGCGAACCTTAACCAACAACCGCGCGCCGCGCAAATTTAACAACAGCCAAAAGGGCCAACAGCGCCCCGCCCGCGCCAAAACAACAACACAACCCCCGCAACAAACAACACAACAACAACCGCGCCGCGCCGCGGCGCGCCGCGCGTGCCCCCGCCCAACAACAAAAACGCGCGCGCGCGCGTGGCGCAAACACCGCGCGCGCAACACAACAGCGCGCGCGCAGCACGCGGGGCAGCGCAGCCCCGCGGCCCCGCAGCAGCGCCAACCCCGCCAGCAGCGCAGCAACAGCAGCAGCAGCAGCCCGCAGCAGCAGCAGCGCACAGCCCGGAAGCAGCCCCGCAGCGGGACAGCAGCAGCAGCAGGCAGAAACTGCAAAACCTGTCAGCAAACCCCGCAGCAGCGCAACAGCGCGAGCAACCCGCAGCACAGCAGCAGCAGCAGCAACAGCAGCAGCCCAGCAGCAGCCCAGCAGCAGCAGCAGCAACAGCAGCAAAGGCAAGCGCAGCAGCAGCAGCAACAGCAGCAGCACAGCAGCCAGCAGCACAACAGCAGCAACAGCAGCAACAGCGCGCAGCAGCCAGCAGCAGCAGCGCAGCGCGGCAAAACGCCCGCCAAGGGGCACCCCCCAAGCGCCAGCAAAGCAGCAGCAGCAGCGCCCCCAGCAGCAGGCCCCGCAGCCGGGCGCGCCCAGCAGCGCAGCAGCAGCAGCGCAGCAGCGCAGCGCAGCACAGCGCAGCGGCGCGGCGCCCCGGCCCCGGGGACAGCGCTGGCGCGCCCAGCCCCGCAGCAGCAGCACAGCAGGGCCCCGCAGCACAGCAGCAGCAACGCAGCAGCAGCAGCAGCACAGCAGCAGCAGCAGCCCGCGCAGCAGCAGCAGCAGCAGCAGCAGCAGCGCGCGAGGGGAGCAGCAACAGCAGCAGCGCAGCAACACAGCGGCAGCAGCACAGCAGCAGGGCAACGGCGGGGCACACAGCACACCCCGCACACAACACGGGCCCCCTTGGCAAAAAGGAGCAACGAGCACAGCCCGCACGAGGCCCCCAGCGCAACCCCGGTGGGGCAGCGCGCGGCACACAGCACACAGCCCACCCCAGCAGCCAGCGCAGCGCGCACGCCCGGCCGCAGCGCCCAGCAGCGCCAGCGGCACAGCAGAGCAGCAGCAGCACCCCAGCACACAGCAGCCAGCAGGCCCGGGGCCACAGCAGCACACAGGCCGCAGCAGCAGCGCAGCAACACAGCAGCACAGCGCCCAGCAGCGCGCGCAGCAGCACAGCAGCGCAGCGCAGCGCGCACAGCAACAGCACACGGGAGCAACGCCGGGCCGGCCCCGCCACCGCGCGCGCCCCAAAGCGCGCAACGCGCCTTGGCCCCCGCAAAGCCCACGCCAAAGCGCGCGCGCCGCCTTTCCAACAGCTTGCCAAGCCTTTTGCGCTGTAACCCTTTTTTTAGCCGGGGCCCCCCGCCGCCGCGCGCCCGCGCCACCGCACCGCCGGGGGGCCCCCAAAAGCGCGCGCGCGACCGCCGCCAAAAAGCCCCCCAAAAAAAACAACGCGCAACCCCCCGCGGGAAAACCCGGCGGGAACGCCGGGGAGCACAAGCGCCAGAACACCCCCAGCAGCGGCGACAACACAGCAGCAGCAGCAACAGCGGCACGAACAGCGAGCAGCCCGACTTGCCCCGGGGGGCCGCAACACAGCAGCAGCAGCACACACAACCAGCAGCAACGCAACCGCCGCAGGGGGCGCAACGCCAGCAGCAGCAACAGCAGCAAACCGCTTGGCCCCCAGCACCAACACGCACAGCAGCACAGCAGCAGCAGCAGCACGCACAGCGCAAAGCAACCTTGGGGCGGCAACAACCCAAACTCGCCGCGCGCGCCGCGCCGCCCGGGCAGCCTTGCAGGGCGCGGCAGCGCAGCAACGCAGCGGTGGCGGCGCCGGGTGCGTGCCCCTTAGGGCCGCGCACGGCGGGCGGCGCCCGCAGCAGCGCAGCAGGCGCCGGCGCGCAGCAGCGCGGGGGCGCGGGCCCGCCGCCGCGGCGCGGGGGCGCGGCAGCGGGGCAGCGCAGCAGCGGGGGCGGCGCAGCAGCGGGGCCGGGAGCGCAGCCACAGCCAGCCGGGACGCCAGCAGCACAGCAGCCAGCGCAACGGGGCAGCAGCACAGCACACACAGCCAACACAGCGCGCGGGAAAAAAAGCCAGCAGCAGCAGCACAGCGCAGCAGCAACCAACCCAACGCAGCAGCAGCAGCAGCAGCGCCGGGGGGGAAACCCGCGCAACCAGCACGGGAGCGCCGGGGCAGCAGCACGCTTAGCGCAGCAGCAGCGCAGCAGCGCAGCAGCAGCGAGCAGCGCAGCAGCGGCAGCCAGCGCACAGCAGCAGCAGCAGCGGGACGGCGGCAGCAGCAGCGCGGCCGCGCGCACAACCCGGGAGCGCAGCGGCAACGGGCCCAAACGCGCAGCAAGGGGCAGCACGCGCACAGCAACAGCCCGCAACGCAGCAGCAGCACAGCACAGCCCAGCACAGCAACCCCAAAAAACAGCAAGCGCCGCGCGCCGGCCCTTTTCCGGCGCCGCGCGTGGCGCTGTTGCCCCCTTCCGCGCGCCGCCCCCCCGCTTGCGCGCCTCGCGCGCGCGCGCGCCCACGCCGCCCGGCGCCGCGCCGCCTTGCCCGCCACTGCCCCTCGCCCTCTGCGCCCCTGCCCGCTGCCCCCTTCTGCCCTGTGCCCCGCCCTGCTCTCCCTGCCGCCCCCCACCCCCTTTTTTCCGCTTGGGTATCGCTTGCTTCGCTACCCTTTGCACTCCCCCCTTCCTTCCATCCTCCACTCCACTCCACTACAACAGCCACTCTCTCTCTCTCCTCTTCTTTTTTATAATATAATAATAATATTAATAATAAAAATTTTGTATTTTTAATAAAAATTTAAAAATTTAAAAATTAAAAATTTTTAAGGAAAAATAAATACTTTGTGTTTCACTATACATGTGTGAAAAAACCAAAGTACAGTAAATACAAAAACAACCCGGATTTGTGTTTTTTATTTTTTTTCATTATTTGTTATTTTTTTTACTTTTGCTTTCAAATGTTCATTTTTAAACATTTTCATATTAAATACAATTAAAGGGCTTTTGTTGCCCGAAGGTATAAAGCTGCATGAAAACCCAAAATAATAATTATAAATTGCAATAATAACATTGAGCAAGAATCTCGTAATAATTAATAACCCAACCGGGGATTTTCAAAAGGACTGCAAAAAATGGAAAAGCAGTAATGGGAAAGTATTGGAAATCGGGAAAGATGAAAAGAAGGGAAGAGGGGGAAGGGCGGGCGCATTTCGAAGGGTTGGCGCAGGCCCCAATGTCCCCAAAAATCCCCCCCTCGGGGCGCCCCCGCCGCGGTGCTTTCCCAGTCCCCCGCCCCCCGCCCCCCCCCTCTACTCTCCTCTCTGCTCCGGGGCTTTGGAGCCCCCCCGGGCATTTATTTAAAAATAGGAGAAACCTCCCCATATTGATGCTTTGAGAATGAGGAAAAAATGAAAAAAAAACCCCCCCCATATATTTTGTTTAAAAGAAAAAAGAAAGTAATATTAAAATCTTCAAAAAACTTAAAATTAAAAAAAAAATCATGGATCATTTTTTTCTCCATTAAGAAAAAAAATTAAAATTTTTTTTAACAAAAAAATTATCTTTTAAATTTTTGAAATATTTGTGGCCCGGTAATAGTTTTTACTACTGAAATTGTGGGGTAAAAGCATGATTCAGTTTAAAATTTTCCTGAAATAATTCAACGCGGGTGACAATGTTTTTAAAAAAAGGGAAGCAAAAGCCCCCCAAACTCGACCCTCGGAAATTTAAGTCTATCATAAAATGCCGGGCACCCCTAGCCCCCCAAAAAAATCTAATCTAAAATATGGTAAATTTCTTTGGTTTTGATTGTCGCCCTTTGTTTTTTAATTTCCCTAAATTGCAATCTGGGGGTTTAAAATTTCAACTGATTACTCAAAAGAAAAACTTTTATAATTTTTATTTTTTTTTTAAAATTACAGATCATTTTAAATTTATTCATTGCTTTGCTGGCTTACTTGCCTTTAAAAATTTTAAAAAAACCCTTAAACTAAATATCTTCTAATTAAAACTCAAGTTTTCCCCTCTTTTTCCCTTCATGAACAATTAAAGAAAATGTTCAGGGAAGGAAAATTTTCTTAATTCTAAAACGATCTTAAAAAGGTTTGATGGACGTTTTGTTTTTGGTTTGGGAAAAAAATTTGAAAGATGACAATATTTTGATGATCGTGATATTTAGTTTTTTAAATTGGCGTTAAAAATGAACCCTGGGGGTTGTTTTTAAACGAAATTTTTCAATTTTGGTTTTTAATTTGAAAAAGAAGCTTGTAGATGGGGAAAGCATGATTGGGCTCTACTTTTATTTAATGGCCTTTTAATTAATCTTTTGGGGTTGATGGATTTGTTGAGAATTTTTTTTTTCTTTTTTGTTTTATGTTAATTTTTTTATTTGTATTTGGGAAATTATCCCCCAAATTTTTTGGTTGGGTTTTGGGGTTCCCTGAGTGTTGTTTATTAATTTTTGTGGTGGTGGGTGAAAAAGGTCTTATGAGAAAATTTTTAATTGTTGGTTGGGGTTTTTTGTTTTTCCCAAATTTTTGGTCATTTTTTAAATATTTTGTTCCCCCTTTAGTAAGGGCTTAATGGTGGCTGGATTTGTGTTGCGGTATCTTTTGCTAAATTTGGGTTAAAAATAATGGGTTTTTTAATATTTTGAAAAATTTTGGGAATAAAAACCTTTTGGGAAGGGCCCGCTTTATTTTTTTGGGGGTTGGGGTTTTTTTCTGGAAAAAAAAGAATTTTCACTAAATTTTTATGAAATTTTAAAATATTTTTTCCCCTTGTTATTTGTTAATGTCCTTCTCCATATGATCAAAGCCTGTTATTAAAAATGAAAAATTTTTTGATGTTTTTTGGGAAACCGTGGATTTTTCTGGGGTCTGGTGTGCTTGATCTGGTTTCTACGGGTACCTCCTACTGGGGTGCCGAATTCAAATAAAACATCTTTACTTTTGGTTCCCTCCGACCTGGGAAAACCTCAATTTGGATAAAATTCCTATCTGGTGGTTCGTTTTCTAAAAAAATGATCAAAAACCAACAAACACAAATTTTTTGTTTAAAAACAGATAACACATTCTAAAAAATAAAAATTTTCTGTACAATGGGTTCCATATCCCCCTTTTTTCTCACTTTTTTTTAAACTTGGGGCTAGTTCCCCACCTAAACTGCAGTTTTCACTAAACGAAACTATATTCCCCTTTAAAAAAACAAAAAATCATATGTACCTTAAAAAATTCCTTTTGAGAAAACAAAACCAGTTCTACTCATCCTGAAAAAAAAAAAAAAAAAAAAAACAATACTCAAAATTCTCTAATCCCCAAATCATTAATAATTTTACATTTTTAAATTTATTGGCTTTAAAATTTTTTTCCCAAGGTAAAAATTTTTTTTAAAAATTTTTTGACTTCCATAAAGTAATACTTAAAAAGAAATAATCAACCCTTTTCCTCCTGTTAAAAAATTTCCCACGGGCAATTTCTCTTAAATGGTTTGAAACAGCATTAAATCAATTACATATGAATCCCAAAATAAAAAGATTTGTACAAGGGAAAAACCTTTTTTCATTTTAAACACAAAAAGGGTTCTTATCGTTTTTGGATTAGAAAAGGAAAAAATTTTGGGCTTAAAATGTTTTTAATGAAAATTTTTGGGAAAGTTGTTTTGAGGGGGTAAAATTTTTAACTTTTTAAATGGTACAATTATAATTCCTTTTTAAAGTTTTTTCCCGACTGGGGGTTTAATTTAATTTCTCTCTGTTTTTTTGTGACTCGACCAGCGGAAATTCCCGGGTGGGCGCTGTATAGTCGGCTGTAGGGGTGCTCACGCCTAAATGTCGTCGTTCTTCTGCAACGGTCCCTTTCTGCCCCGTGAAATCGGAATATTTCCAGGGGCCGTCTCCTCGTTGTTCAGCGAAGTTTTACCAAACTTTCCCAGAGGCGATGGTCGCATGAAGGGAGTCAAAACCCAATTTTAAACTTGGTAATAGAAAAAGTAAAATGTTTTGGATAAACCACCTTTAAGAATTCTAAAAAAATTTTATAAAAATAGGTTTAAAACAAATTCAAAAAAAAAAGAAAAAAAAAAGCTGTAAAAAAAAAAACAACATGTCCTATTTCAAATCCTCCATTTCTAAACGAGAAGGAAACGTGGTTTACAAATTCATTTCGATCTATTACCACTGTGTTCTTTCATTTTTTTGCATTTTTTTTTATTCTTTTTAAATTTCCAAATCTCGACATTTACATAGTAATTCCATAAAAAAATTTTTAGGCATTTTTTTTTTAAAAGCTTTTTTTCCGGTATTTTCCCGCGTGCCGTTCATTGTGGTGTATCGCCTTGTTCACCTCGGCGCTAAAAAAGAAAAGAAAAAACGGTTCCCCGACCAATTCATGCCGCGCCCTATTTCAAAAGTTTCTGATTGCTAGTCTGGGTGCGAAATTTTTTTCTGGCTCCCATCTCTTCCCACTAGAAACCTTGGGCTGATGCCCGGGTATTTCCTTCTATTTTTTTTTGGGTCTTAAATGTAGCCGACAAAATTTTTTATAAAAAAACTGTGTAATGGTATAATTTGGGTTGATTAGGTAGCTTTTCCTTTTGAATTTTTTAAAATTTTTTTAAAAGTTTTTTTATAAACATCGTTGTAGTTTTCAACACTTGTTTTTATATGGTTTGGAATGGGTATTATGTTGGTTTTCCATACTATAGGGAAATTAAATTCTTATTTTATTTAGATAATTTTTATAGGGGATTTGTTGAGTTGGGGGTTTTGGGATCTTATTAGTGATTTTTCATGGGGGCTTTTTTGTGGGGGTTTTATGTTTCTCCCTTCATTTGGGTTTGATTTTATCCTCTGGTACATCTTTTCAGGGTGAAATTTTTGGGTTTCACATGATCGATGATTTGTGTTTTGAGCGTAATGTTGTTTAAAAATGATTGGAATTTGGCCCTAAAGGGGCGAATTTTTCCGGTTTTTAGAGGTGGGATGTTTTTTTTTTTTGGATTTTTTGAACTCCCAGAAATTATTGGTTTGTAAATGATTTTTTAGTTTTTGTGGTTGAGATATGAAAGTCGTTTATTGCTTTTTTTATGATGTTCAATTCTTTCCAAAGTTGGGTTTCTGAGTTTGGTCATAACCTTCTTTCTTTTTAGTTTGATACAAAAATTTAAGTTTTTTTTCTGGTTTTTTGAACGTTTTGGGGGAAGGGTCTATTGGGTTGTAAATGTTTAATAGTTTTTTAATTATATCTTAAGTTAAATTTTCCCCTTTCTTTTCTAGGGGGTGTTAATTTTTTTTAAAATGGGGGTTTTTTTTTTTTTTTCCAATTCCTTCAGGTATTTGTCCTGTTTAAGTTTGGTGGGGGGGGTGGGGATGGGGCGGGGATGTGTAGAGATGATTGGTAAGTGGTCGGAATCCATTAAAATATGGTGTTGAGTATTTTTGGGGAAAAAATTCTGGATGTTTGTTCTGTCGTATGGATAATATTTGGTTCGGGTTGTTTAAAGGGTTTTTAAATTTAGGTCAGTTATTAGTTTTAATGTTCTGAAATTTATTGTAATTCCCCCCCCTGATGTTTTTTTTATATCCCCAAGGGAAAACATGGGGTGTTCAGTTGAAAAAAAGATTCTATGTTTGGACTTCTATTTTTATTGTGTGTTTATGCCTTTAAAATGTTTTAAGTCTATAATTTAATGGGGTTTGATTTGTTTATTCTAAAAAAGCTTTTTGGGGGGTTCCCTTTTATATTGAGATTTTTGTATATTGGGGTCTCCCCCATTACTGTTAGGTCTGTCAGTTCTGTTGTAAAACCTGGTATTTGATATTTGGATTTTCAGATGGGTTTTGTTTAAAATTTTTGTTTTTTTGGGTTTTGGGGAAAAATTAAGTTCTTTTTTTTGGTTATGCCATTTGCATTTTATTTAGTAGATTTATTTTAGGGGTTGTCTGCTATTTTTTATTAAAAAAGCTGGATTTTATATTTTTTCTTGGTTTTTTGATGTATGTAGGTTTTAAACACTATAGAAACTTCTTTGGCGGGGGCCTTATAGTTGGAAAACTCCTATATGATTAAATTTTGATAGCCTTTCTGAAACAATGGTTCTGAAAATTTTTTGATTCGGGTTTTTTTAATATCTGATGGACATAAATTTTTTAAATTTTTTTTCCCCTTTTTTAAATTTTTTTTTTATCTTCATGATAGGGGTTTTTTTATTTTCGTTTTCTTTATTCGAATGTCATTAATGTAAGGGGAAACCGGTTCATTAATTGGTTTCTCTAGTCCCCCCTGGGTTTGTTTCAGTATCTTATTCATATCTGTTTCCAGTCCACTGAATAGACTATCAGTTATTTTGATGAAATTTTTTTTCGGGAAGGTTCATCACTGGTATCTTAAAAATTCTTTTACCACTGTTGTTTTGGGTTTTTTTTGCTACAGTTCAGGGGTCGGGGATTTTTGGGCCAAAGGGCAGGGCCGCTTCTAATCATGGTTACTAACCTCAGGTTCCATTCCGGGATTGCTTTCAGTGGGGTTTCAGCTCCTTTGTAGCCTCCGCGCCCCGTGGCCGGACGCATAGGGTGCTGGTCACGGATTCTTTTTTTCTTCCCATTCTGGGTTCTTCGTGGACTGCGTTGGGCTGGGGATGTGTCCATGGCGTTCGTGCCGTTCGGCCCTGGCCTCGGCGTGCACTGGCCGAAGCCAGGGCTGGGCGGCCTTTACTTTGGGATTATTGGATAAATTGTTTGCTTTGCGCGGCGCACTGTAAAAAGACTTCCCTGGCACTAAAACAGCTGTAAATTGAAAAGACTTGTCGAAAAGTATTTCACTTTGCTGATGCTGAGAGAGCGGAGCGCGATTTTCCTACCCTCGGAGCCGAAATAAGTCTGAATAAATTTCTTAATCCCGAAAATTATAAAACATTTTCCATTAAAAACCATTGAGACAAAATTAGTAATATACGATCAGTGGGGGCTCCTTCTTACCGAAAGGAGTATCTACGCTGATAAATATATAGTACGAGCGAGAACTTTTGCATTTTGAACCTACCAAAGTTTTCCTGGCGGTATCGTGTAACTGAAACGTGAGAACATAGGGTCCATTTTTATTGTTGTTCCTGCTTGACGTACATACGAAGACCACGGAAAAACGTTAAATGAATGCTTGCACTACGTATATCAAGGTGTCTACGTCTGCGTCCTAACTACGGCTCTGATACTATTGTCGCGCCTTTCGCGTTCCCCGAAATCCATGATATTGTCCTGTCTCAAGTTAATGTCTCGAGACTGAGTTTAGTTTTGAAATGGTTCTTTTAGGTTCCTTTGATGTTGAGATACTCTTTGCTTAAGTTTTCTTAGAGTCTGTCTTTCTGAGAGCTTGGTTTTCTTCTAAATTGGGCTTGAGTACAATTGGTTTTATATACGACATCCTGTTTCCATTTTCTCTAACTAATCTTTGTTAATCTAAATGTTGTTTTTTTGTTCAGAATTTTGTTCAAATCTATAATATTGTTCTTGGGCAAGTTGTTCCATGAATGTGGGGTAAATTTTGGAATGTAAAAAATAACAATTTCAATCAAACAAATCAGCAGATTTTGAAATTGTAGAATGTTGTACTTCAAGAAAAGAGATTCTTCTTGTAATAAAATTTTCAATAAATTTTGCTGTGTAATCAGTAAGGGCTAGTATAGATTTCACAATGTGGATACTGGAAACAAAATTTTAACAGACAACTTAATAGCTGTATCAATTAAATTAAAGGCAACTGTAAGTTTTAGTTAAAGAATTTCTTAGAATAATATTTCAAAATTCTCCATGTATTTGTAAATTTCCTGTACCAATTGGTAAAAATATTTTTTTCTGGGGACGAAAACGGCTAAAAAATTTCAAATTATTTTCTTCTTTTTCTATAGTAAAACGTATTTGAATTTGAATGAAGCTATTAAAATTTTGTTTTTTAATTGTAAAATTTTTTGTTAATGTATCGTTTGTAATTAAATTTTGATTAATGAGTAGGGCGGATTTTCATGTAAATATATATTTTGGAATAAGATCCAGCATTCAATAATTTTTTTTTGATTCCCAAAGACCCCTAAAAGAAAAAAACTATTTTTTTTTCAGTCAAAACATAAATTGATCGCAAATCTGCGGCTAAGTTCATTTTTACGGCGGCCCCCCTTGTCTGACGAAACGTCGCGGCGGGGCCCCCAAAACCACCGTAGCCAATCCCCCGATGGGGGAAATGCCTAAAAAAATTACGACGAAAAAAAATGGCGGGGCGCTCTGTTCGTTTGGGGAGTATTTTCAAAAAAAATACACGGAAGAAACCGTATGAACATGAAATAAATTCATTTATATTAAACCCATCCCTTTCCCTTTTCCAATTTTTTTTGAAAAAAACGATTCAGATAAAAAAACACAAATTTTAGAACGTTCGTTTTTTCACTTTTAAATTCCCAATATTCGTGTCTCAAATTTATGAACTTTATCAAATGAGCAGTTTACTCAGAATTTGCGAAAAACGTTAAAATTGCATATTTTCAATTGTTTATATGTATATTACATTTCAAAATGCAGAATACTTTTTTTCTCGAATCTTGGGACTGCTGAAACTTTCAATAAAAGAAAGAAAAATTCAAATAAAATGCATTATCATTAAAGTAACAATTAAACTAGATATTAAGAAATTTAAATTTTGCATCTTATTAAAAAATTGTTTTTTTTCTATCATAAAATTTTGGACAATTTGGGAACCCCGGCAGAATACCCATTTGAAATTTTTAAAAAATTTTAAATTTTTAAAAATTTTAACCCGCGTTTTGGGTTTTGGGGACATCAGAAACCCCCCATTTAAAAGAAAAATTAAATTTTTAAAATTTTTACAATTTTTCAATTCTTTATTCTCACCCAATTCCCCTTTACACAAATAAAAATTCCCAATCCCCCCGGACTATTGCCTTTCTTTTTCGTGACCGCAATTGTTTATGGATCTTGGGTCTGATCCCAAACCCCCCTTTTTTCCAACCCCAATTCTTGGATTTGGCGTAAATAAAAAATTCAAATAGTTTGGTTTTTGCTTTCTGCTGTTTTGTATTAACGATTTGTGACACGACAAATCGTAAAAATTGCTTATGAGTTTTTTAACTTTCAAAATTTTAAATTTCTATTTTTCCCTTATCTTTGAAACAGTGTTTGGTTATTTTGATTCGTCTGTGTTATAAAAAAAATTCTTGGAAATTTCAAAACCCTTTTGGACTAACTGTTGTCCTGCAAATTTGAAGATTTCTTTGTGTTGGATCATCTTTCCTTGCAAAGTGTATCCCAGTTTTTTAAAGGGGAAATTCTTTAAACAAATTATTTTGCAAAATTTTTTGGAAGAGCGTGGCATGATAGATCTTTTTCATTTTTTCCGATAAATTTTTGGCAGCAGATATATTCTTTTATTATTTTAATTTTTGGTGAAATTGAATCCAGGGAATTTTGAAATGAACCATTTTTACCTGTTGAATATATAAAAGAGAATTCTATGATGTCTCATTTTTAAAAATTTTAAAAAAGTAATCACTTTTTGACACCGGGCGAGAATCCTCCTCAAAGGGAAAGCCCTTTATCATTGGCTCTTCTGAAATTCAGTGGCCTACCCTCAAAGACCCATTCTCCTCGTTAAAGGCGGAGGCCAAGTCTTAGAATTACCAACCCAAAAACCTTCCCCCCCTGGGAATGCTTCTTACCCCCTTTTTGGGGGGCAATTCTTTCGTGTATTATATTGTGAAAAATAATTTCAATTCAATATGATAAAGAAAAAGAGTTTTTTTTAGATTGTAATGCTACACACTTTAAATAAAATGACCCTAAACGGGTATACACTTTTTGGGAAGAAAAAATTCTTTTTATTATAACACTCTTTTTATTTTCAAAACAATATTTAAAGTACACCATCAATCATGATTTGTTCGGGTAAAATGATCTTATCGTTAATCGACATAAAATGTGAAATTTCTAATTCTGGTTGGGAAATTCAGTTGGCTCAGTTAATTTAATGAGAATAATTTTTCGTAAAAATTTTTTAATGCTTTTTCCAAATCCATATCTTCTTTACTATTCGTTTTTTCCATTTCCTGAAGGCAAGGCCAAACATCCCCCCCTATTTTTTAAAAATGACCCTCAAAGGGTCGCGCTCAGTCCCTGTTATTGGATTGAACTCTTGAAATTTTTGTTCTCAGTAGTTCCCAAACACGTAAATTCAACGGTCATCTCAAACTTATGTAGTCCCCCCTACTTTCAAACATTAGTGATACCGCGGACTGTGGCCCGCAAAAAGTTAAAAACAAACCTTTTCTCTTTCCCGGCATGTTTAATTTTCCCAAACTTTTTTGTCGGGGGGCTGTGTTCTTGGGAAGATAATAGTGCAGTGGACATTGTAACAACTTTTGCCTAACAAGTTCTTTTCCCTGTGTGGACAAAATTTTTTGGGGTGGAAACCTTTCTGCGGACTTCTGAATTATTAAAATTTTGGAATTACCAAACGTGCGTCATATTATCATTATATTTTTAATTTTTTGTCTATCATTTTTTTGCTTTTTTAATCAGTTTTCTGTTTCTTATAAATTTTGTTAATGTTTTTTGGGAAGGGTTTAACTGATCCCAATTTATTCTTAATTTAAGCTAGTTCGGTTTCAATACCCCGGTTCAAGTCACTTTTCATTGGTGGCGAAGAATACCTGATTAATGGAACAGTTTTAAGCTTGAAAAAATTTCAGAATCTCAAGGAATATTGATGCTAAAATAAAAGTTGAAATTTTGGATCATAATAGTTGTGACTTCAATCAAAAATATCCTAGAGAATCTTTTCAAGGGGGTGTTTGCCCCATGGCTCGTGTTCCTTTTATGCCCCCGGTGCTGCCACTCCTAGTCGCTCGCGGCACGAAAAATTAGCCGGAAACATTCCTAAATTGGGAAACTAATTACAAAAGGTATCAATTTTTTTCTAGGTTTTTTTTAAATAAAAATAATAACTGTTTAAAGCGTTTTATTGGAAAATGAAAAATTCTTAAAAAATTTTTTGGAAATAGAATTATCGAGTGTACCAACTTCCCCTCAAATTTTTAAAGGGGGTCGATATCTAAATCAGTTTCGCAACAATGGGAATCGGGGGGGAAGTAATACAGTGAGATATAATTCGAAATGTTTTTTTTTTTTAGAAAATTAATTATCTTTGATTTTTTAAATGGAACCATATATTTTCTCACTGGCGTTAGATAATCATAAATGACGCATTGATGAAACTACATAAATTTTTTGATAGTATATTGAGTATAAAAAAACACTTTCAGACATGTGATTTTGAAAAAATGACGAGATCCCCCTGTGAACCTTGCTTTTTTCGCTTTACACTTTTGCGAGAACGGGGAAAGGGCCCGGAGCCATTTTCCCCCAAAGCGACAATGGCGACCTGAAAAGGGGAAAAAATTGCTTTACTTTCAAATCAAATCTCATTATAAATATTTTTAAAAAACGGGTTTTATACATTATTTATTATCTTTTTTGCATCACTCCAATGCGTGAACTTTTTTTTTATTTAATCGAAAAATATAAAAATACAATCAGCCTTCCCTTTCCCGTCTTCTTAATTCTGCAATTACAAAGTTGATTGTGAATGAACTTAAAATAATTAAGTAATTTAAATTAATTAAATTAAGTTTAAAAAATTAAAGACTATTGAAATATTTATTAAGTTTCTCAAGAAAATGTTTATCTATCAGAACTTTCCTTTCTCTAATTTAAATTAAGTCAGAAAAATAAACGGACGCAGAATTTCCCGGGGAAAAAGGGAAAAATAAACATTCCCAATTTGTCGCTTAATGTCATCATTCGACGATTTTTTGCTATTGAACTATAAAAATATTTTAGAAATAACATTATTATTCAGCTTCATTTTTGCATATAGTCTCAAAAAAAGGGATTAAAACTACTTTTTTCTTTAGGACTCATCAGGGCTTTAACTTCTAAATAAAAATTATTTTTTCAATGAAAAGTTAAATTTAGTTTTTGAACTTTTTGGTTTTTCCATCCAAACAATTGTAATATAAAAAACTAGACTTTTACCTTTCGTTTTTAATCAAAATTTCGAAAAAAACTCTTAGCATTCAGAGAACATTCTAATATTAATTTCGTTCATTGTCCATAAACTTACACTATCAATGTGGTGGATAGTTAACGTCGAAAATATCCCAGTCACTCTTTGATATACAGGACAGTTTGGTTAACTGGGCCAGATATCTTTTATTTGATTTATTTTTTTTTTTTGCTTTTGTTTATCTTGGTTGCCAAACATAATTTATAATGTATAATAATTTAAAAAAACAGAAAACAAATTATTAATTTTAAATTTTTGAAATTTCGTGGGATGCAGAAACGTAGACGAAAAAATGATAATTTTGCAGTATGGATTAACTGAGGTAAGCTAAACTTTTGTGGTAAGTGAATTTTTAAGGCATGTTGAAACAGTTCTCAGTATTTATAAATGAGACAGTTTTAAAATCAATTTTTTTCTTGCATACCTCTATATGGGGGGTAATATACGTAATGAAAGAAATTATGTAATTTTTTGAAAACCAAGATTTCGGGAAAAAAATTTTTCGGATCTATAAAAAAATGGATAAATCAGTTGATTAATTAAGAGAAAGTCCTCAAATACGTGAGGGCCCCAGAATCCGTATTTTTTTGACCCAAAATCCCCGAAAACTCAATTGAAAAAAAACCCCCGCCGTCTGTCCGTCTGTAGACATTTTCCCTTAAACCATGCTAATTTTTTAAAATTAAAGAAAATATTGTCTTCTATCTGTATTGAAGCTTTGAAATTTTGAAAACCATTCTTTAAAACCCCGGGTTTTTTTAGATCAAGCCCCCGGACATTCTGGGGAAATTTTCTAAAAGGGTTTTGCTCAATTTTTTTTTAAATTTTTTGAATAACACCAAAATCCCTTAAAAAAGTGGCAGGGTTCTATTTTCACGTTTGAAATTTTAAAAATTGCAAAAGTTTGAATTTTCTGGCTTTTCCCCACAACAAAAAAAATTGAAAATTTTCCCCTTCAAATAAAATTTTTGCCCATAATTACTCCTTTCATTAAGATCTTGAAATTGTTTTAAAAATTTTAAATAGTTTCCTCAATACAATATTTTCAATACAATTTTCCCTCTTTTTAATATTTTCAATAAAAAACAAAAAAATGTTTTCTCTGTCTTGTCTCCGTAGCTCATTTTTCCCATTAAAACTTTTTCACATTATTGTATTTATGAAACATATGCTCTAAATAATGTTGAATAAAATTTCTCGAAAACTCAACTTTTTTTGTAAAAATTGCACAAATTCCCCATTTTCAGAAACACTCAAACCCTTTTTCCCAAAAAAATTGCCCCAAATTTTTTTGTTTCATTTTTTCAACAAATAGTACTAATTGCAGTGTTTTTTTGACTTAAATTCATTTTTTTTTTAAAAAATTTTTAAAAAACTTTTTAAAAATTTTTAATATCATTCTTAAAAAGTTTCAGTTATCAAATTATCGTTGTGAGCAGCAGGTCACAAAAACTCCTCAGTGGCTGAATTCGTTCCATTTAACAAAGTAGTATTAAATATTCATCCCCGTCCTCTACAGATGCCGTAGCAATGATGGTTGTAAAGAACCATATCAGCCGTGCTCGGGGGTGTAAGTTCCTTTTTAGTCGATCTTGCTGTATTTTTCTCCTGAATTCTCAATTAAAAATTTAAGTTTTTTTATACAGAAGGTTTTTGGGGACTTAACTGAGCCCTGTCCACCTAATCTAAAAGTTTGGCCCTCCGCGATGAACTTTTTAAAAATTTTTGTTTTTAATAAATTTTAAGCATTATAGGCGAAACCTTTTCATCAATGGTAAAGTTCTATTTCGAATATACAGTTCTTTTTTTTTATTTTAGTGTTTTATTTTTTATAAATTATCGACAAATTTCCTCTCATTTAAAGCGAAATATTTTAATCAGCTCCCATCCAGCGACATAACAGCTTTAAATGTGTCAGAGTCACCCTTTTTAAACAAATTCAAATAATTTTCATTGAAAAACATTTAACTTTCTCAACACCCTTTCTGCATTATTTTCTTTGGGCAATTTTTTTCTCTGAAGTCACAAAATCATTAATATCCTTGACTTAAAATAAATTAAAAAAAACATTTTATCGCTGACGGGCTTTCCCATCACCATGCTCATTTTAAAGGTTTATAAATTTATGTAGTGTTTGAATATTAAAATTTCTTGATGCCAGAAAATTCTTTCGAAAAATCAAAAACTCTTTTTTTTTTCAGAAAAAATTCTAAAAAAAACTTTTTTTTAAAAATTTTAGTTTTTAAAAACGATTGCATTTGGGAAAAAATCTCTAGAGGTTATTAGTGCGTTCAAAACATATGTATATATTGTCACCATAAACTCAAATTTTTGGAAAAACACTAATTTTTGAAACGTGCACATGAGATGATTTAAAAGATAATATTGAAAACAGTTGCATTAAAAAAAAATATGTTAATTATCTTTCGTCTAACGCAGTGTATTCTTCAGACAACATTTACAGAAATAACGAATATACCGAAAACTGCCATAGCAAACATTCGTTTCGGGTTTTTTAGTTTTAGAGGGAAAATAATTTTGTCACACAAAGATCTTCATTGTATTTAATTTTTAAAAATTATTAATTGTATTTAATAATGTTTTCAAATATACAACTTTCGATTTTTACACACAATTCAACGAAACTTTAATTAAATTTACTATGCACAAATACTATAAAAAAAGAATATTTTAATATTGAAAAAATTTAAAAAATTGTAATGAAATAAAGGGTTTTTATGTTTTTATAAAGTTGGAAAGATTCGTGCTCATGGGATCGTTACAGTTTTCCCCGTAACGTTACTGACCCCAAACCCCAAGTTCAAATTCCCACGTTGGCGATGTTCGCTGTGGGTTTCATATGGTCAAATCTTTGGACCGTTTAAAAAAATTTGAAAATTCCCCCCGGGCTTCAACTAAATTCTCCAAAATTTAAAATTGTTTTTAAAATCGGGGCCTGGTTCGGGCCAGATCGTTAATGGAAAAATTTAATTTTTTACAAAAATTTTACGAAAAGTTACACACTGGTTAAGAAGGGCAGACAGAATGGGAAAATGGAGGGGGAGACGGGCGTTTTTTAAATAATAAAAAACTCTCTTTAACAAGACCCCAAAGGTGTATTTATTAAAATCTGACTCGATTTACGCAACATTACATACTCCCCCTAAATATTCCCTTCCCCCCCAATCTTTAAAAAAGTAAAAAAAAAATATAAAAAAATACAACACACCCAAAAGGGTTTGGGTTTCACCAAAAAAAACCAATTTCAGGCCCCAATTCCCGCCCGTCAGAATGCGTTGTAATGTTAACCCAAAAAGGGTACCCCTAGGACCACCCCCAACCTAAACGTTCAGGATAACAAATGGTTTTACTCAACAATGCGGAATCATGGGGCAAATAACAAACCTGAGAAAATTTCTTAAAATTTTTTTTTCAAAAATTTTAAACATCTTCGATTTTAAAATTTAACTTTAAATTGAAATATATATTTTTTCACCAGCAATGGGTGATAATAAAAAAAGATTAAAATGATTTTTCAAATTTAAAATTTTGATAGTAACTTGAGTATAAAATTAGGATTTCTGATATGTGATTTTAATTAAACGGTAATCTGTGCAGCCTTCCCTCGCTTTGGGGGGGAAACTTCACGGCGTCTAAAAAGTTGCCTTTTCTGAGGGTGGCAGTGGGGGATAAGGATAACTCAGCAATTTTAAAATAAAAATACAAAAATTTAAAAAAGAAGGGGATGTTTTCCATTTATTTTTTTGGATTTAATTGCCTTCTACTAAAAATTTTAAAAAATTGATCCCCAAAAAAACGATATAAAATTTAGGGAAGTTATTTTAAAAATTAAAAATTTATTTTTAAGTGAACAAAAAAAACCGTCTCTTTTGGTGAAAGTTTTTTAACAAATGATCCTTGTCCCCTTGCAACCATAAATTTCTTTTTGAATGGAAAAAAAAAGGTACCCTTCGTCTTCTGCATTTTCAAGTTTGAGGGGCCCTTTGGGGTTATAAATGAAAACTCTCTAATCAGGATGAGCTGGCCCCAAAGCGATACCCCCTTTTTTTTCAAGTTTGGTAAATTTACACTGATAGAACAGTCAAAATATTTCAATTTTTTTCTTTTTTTTTTTCTGGTAGTGGTATAAAAGGGAAATTTAGGTACAGAGAATAATAAAGGAAAATGTCAACCTATCTATTTTTTGATGATTTAATCTGATATTACAATGAAAAACTTTAGGAATTCATTCCTTTTATAATTAATATAATTGTTTTCTGCACTGGTTCGATTTTGTAAAAAAAGAAATGATCTTTATTATTATTATTATTATTTTTTATTATTATTATTATTATTATTAAAAATTTTATTATTATTATCGTTTCAATATATTTTTTTTTCTTCTTTTGATTATCTTGATTTAAATTTCAGAACAAATAAGTTCAACTCAGATGAACAACTGGAAAAAAATTCTTTTAGATCTTATAATTGATGTTTTTTTCATATGTTTTCATTCAAGATCAATTTTCTGCATATACCTTCATCCCACCCCACAAACCCCTCCCTCTCCTCCCTCTTAACAAACAGTATCAACGCGAAAAACCCCCTTCCCAAAAAGGCGACTGTTACGCCTGCCCTTTTCCAAAATCTGATGCCAAAAAAACTAATTTTATTTAAATTATTAAAATCCCAACATATGATACATTTTTATTCCCATGTTCATGATCCATCCATTGCTGATGAAAAATATATCGTTCAATGTAAAATCAAAAATGTTAAATTGTTCGAAAATAAAACTAGTATAGAGAATTCCTCTACCACATTTTCCTGTCCTTTATTCTGCTTTTCGCCTCAACTCGATACCTGAAACCCTTTAGAAGTTATGGGGTGGTCCTATTTGATGGGAAACCCCGGGCCATATAAACATTAAAAACCTATGTAACATGATCGATGATAAATAAAGCATTGCCGTATACTAAGCGAATGAATAAGGGTGACGAAATACGTCTCTGAAACCTCGAGGGGGTCTTATCAAATTCGGGACATATTTTGTTAATTAAACCTCAAAAAATTAAAAGTTATTTCAAAATTAAAAAAAACTACAATTTTTTTGACAATTCTAACATGATTGACAAACTTTGAAAAGATGTGCCTTTTTCCAAATCGTTCTTTTAATTTTTAAAGATTATGTTAATGTTCTACTTTGGGGGACGCCAAAAAACCAAAAAAAGGGGGGGTTATGATTGGGATGTCGTGTAGCTTCATTGTTGAAATGCGACTGATTCTTTCTATGCTCGAATTTTTTAGTTTTGAAAATACCCCGGGATATACGTTTTCGAAGGTGTACACTTCCCTGATTCCTGTTTTTACGCGATAACTGATAAAAATATTAGATTCAGAGTTGTTAAAAGCATTGGCGTGCTGTGTCGAAAGGGAAAAAAATGCTTCTAAATGTTCGAAATTGGAATAATTGAATTTTAAAAAAATGTTTATTTAAACTTTACCTTCATTGATATTTTTAAATATACGCCCTTTTATTCCTTAATTACAAATGTCATAAATAAATTATGTCAATCTTTTAATCGTATTACCTTTTTTGCATATTTTATCTGATGCTATATGCTTCTTAAGGCAACCCGACACGGTTAGAATGTTTGGATGTTATAACAATTTTTTTCGTATTTGGAACTTAATACTGAGGCCGAGCTTTAATTCTATATTTTATGAAGATAATTAATTGTTTAAAAAAAAAATTATTGTTTTCTTGTATATTTAATTTGAAAAATTTTCCACAATTTTATATTAAAAATTGGGTTCCTAGAAGGTGGATAAAGGTTTTTTCGAGAAAGGGGTTTACGATTTCCACAACTCGCCTTTTCGCCTTAAAGTGTGGGGAAGGACCAATTTTCCCGGGGGGGATTTCTGGAAGCCCAAATTTATGACTCTTTCTTGCTTCAAGGTGAAGTTGTTCAGTAGACTAGGTAGTATTTTTTAAAAATTTTTGCTGTAATTGTTAAACAAATGGAACTTAAGTATTTAGAATGAATCAAAATTAGGGGCTCTAGGAATACCTAACCAACAACAATTTTCGTGGGAAATTCAAGCGTTTGGCCTTTTCCCTCCACCCCCAGGAACTTCTTATTTGCCGGGAAACTAAACCGTTGCAAAACGTTTGTAGAAAAACTTAACTAGAATACCAAAAAAAAGTTATTGACACCCAATTTCTTATAAACAATTTCGTATCTCGAAAACGAAAAAATGCGCTAATCGGATTCAAATTTTTCATCTCGTTTAAAGCCAATTTTTAAAAAGCAATACGTTTTGTTTTAAAAAATTTAAAAATGTGTAAACAATTTCCAAATTTTGCAATTCTAAATGGAAGGGGTTTTTTATACGACTGCCGTCAATGTATTGGTTGGGAAAAAAGTGAGGTTGGCATGAGACCGGAAATCCCATAAACAATTGCGTATAAAACGAAGGCGATAGCTCGGTTGGCTTTGGTTTTTCATCTTTTAAAGAAAATTTAGATGAGAGAAAAAAAAAATTCAAATTTGAAAATTTTAAACAATTTTCCCAATTTTGCAATTCTAAATGGAAATTTTTGATGTCCCAGAACCAAAACCCGGGGTTAACAATTTTGCAACAATTAACAATTTTTTAAACAATTCCGAAAATTTCGCTATTCCTGCCGGGGGGTCTCAAATTGTCCCTGTTTTATATTTAAAAAAAAAGTTTGACATAGATCAAATTAATTGAATATCTAGTTTAATTGTTCTTTTAAATTTTAAAAATACAGTTGGTCTTTAATTTTTCTTTCTTTTTTTAAAAAGTTTCCTAACGTCCCAACGATTCAAGAAAGGCAGTATTTTGCACTTTTTCTAATGTAATATACATTTAACAATTGAAAAAAATGCAACTATAATCTTTTTTTTTATCGCAGATTCTGATAAACTGGTCATTTGATAAAGTTCATAAATTTGTTTTACAAGAATATTGGAAATTTTAAAAGTTAAAGACGTAATCGTTCTAAAAATTATTTAATTTCTTCAAAAGAATTGTGTTAACGTGGGTTTAAATGCTATGTGTTCGAAAATTTCAATGAATTTTTCATGCTCCAATGTTTCTTCCATGTTTTTTTTTAAAAACTTCCCATCTGAACGCGGGGCCGCCATTTTTTTACGTCTAAATTTTTTTGGCCTCCCCCCATCGAGATTGGGTGATGGTTTGTGAGGCTCCGCCCATTTCGTCATGACAAAAGGGCTTCAAGCCGTGCAAAGCTTAACCGCCCGGACGGGCCCCATCAATTTTTTTCCCGTACTGTACTCTATTGATGAGATAAAACCCTTTGCCTTTTTTTTTTAAATTCAAAAATATAATTTTTTTTACTTGTCACGTCGTTAATAACATTACGTTCTTTTTATTGTATTTTGGGCATGTCTTTAAATAAGTATATAAAGTTTTTCGAAAACTCAAAGTTTTTTCTTGAATACTCAAATTCTACATTTTTTAGAAACCTCAAAAAATTTTCTCAAAAAAGGCCCAAATTTTTTTCCAAACTTTCCCGGATAGTCTAATTCTTTTAAAATACAAAGTTCATTTGATTTTCTTCAAAAATTAAAAATTTTTTTTTAAATAGTATATCTTGCCGTTAAATAGTTTTTTACCCCTTACAATATGGTGAACCCTGGGAAATTGGCTTTTAAACCATCGCCCGGGCCCGCCAATCCTGGGGTCTGGCCTGGCTCTTATCTGGCTTTTTCTCCCAAATTTCAACCCCCTCCCCTTTCTCCCCCCAATTTTCCTCAGTTATCTCAAAAGGGGGGAGCAATTTCAGGGCCCGTGACGCTGTCCCAACGTGAGCGGGAATAACGGGGGAGGAGGGTGGGAAGAAGTAAGAGGGGGGGAAGGCCGGAACGAAAAAGGGTTGGGGCCGGGGCGCGGGATCACCCCCCCAATTGCATGGACGTTGGCCCTGAACCCCGTGGACGCTGACAACCAAGGGGCCGGTCACGGGGAAGGGCTGTAATTTTTATCAGTTCTTTCCCCTTAAATTGTCTAATTTATTATCTAATATTGTGAAATTTGTTCAGATTAAAATTTAAAAGTATTAAAGTTTTGCTTCTTACAAACTATTTTAAAAAGCTAATGGTTCTAAAGCAAGGAACACTAATTTTTAAAATCATTTTCGGAAAACACACAATATAATACAAGCATAATCATATGCACAATATAATATATATGCATAATATAGACATTTCCTTTAAACAAATTGAAATTCTTGTTCAGGTTCAAAAAATTTTTATTTTTACATCCCCTTCTCCTTTATTAAAAACTTAACAATAAAACCCTTTATTACGCATTATGAAAATGTAATCCCCATTTTCTATATCACAGGGGCATCAAACAGTGTTTCGTTAATCAATTAAAAATCACTGGGGTGTTCCCAAATAAATTATCATTGCAAAAAATTTCAATTTTTTTTTGACTATTTTAAAATTGATGCAATTTTTAAATGATAATCGGGGAAAAAAACTGGAAACCCCTCTTTGAAATTTGGAAAAAATAATTTTCCCTTTTTCTTCTATATTTTTTAAAAGTTGCTATTTTTTTTGTTACTCTGCTGGGAAAATTATATCCCTCACTTCCCATGATATTAATAAAAAAAGTAATAATTGATATCGTTAATAAACAGTAATAATATAAACGAAATTTTTTAAATTTTTTTAATTTTTTAAATCTACCTGAAATTAAATATTATCAAATATTTTTTAAAAACCCATAGTAAAAAAGAATAAATTTGAAAACCTTAAAATGTTTCGAAACAATGTAATTTTCTTAAAACGAGCTGTTAAGAAAGAACAAAAACTTGTTTGAATAAACTTTAAAGAGATTGAGTATTAACTTAAAAATTTCAATGCCAGGACAATTTTCCAATTAAATTTTTAAGCGGAACACAGTGTCTCGAATCGTATTATCTTTCCAATTTATGTTAGGTTTTTGTATTTCTATGACTCCCAGAAACAGTTTTGGAGTGTTTAGTTCGATTCAAAGCTCTCTCGCAATTCAAACATCCGGAAACCTTGACACGGTTATCGATATTGAAGTAAGAAAGGTTTTTATTCACAGGAAACACACCGTCCTTGTTTTTAATGATTAATTGTGAAATAATTTTAGCCGTTGTAAGATATACGCATGGCGAATATTTTGTGCTCATAAGATCCCAATACTTGAATGCATATCAGACCTGAAAATATATTTGGTTTTAGATCAACACAGGAAAACAACAAGAGTTTCAATGAGATCACAAGTCCTCAAATCTGAAAACTTAACTACTGTCTTTATTATTTACACGAAATGAAACTTCATACCTTCTTTAATAATATAAAGAAATGTGCATTGTGCTCAAATATCTTGACAATTACAAACTGCAATATTATTCTAAAATTTTCTGAAAATTAGTATAGAAGTCAGTTAAAATAATTTTATTAATTACAAGATTAAAGAGTAAAATAGTAAAAATGACTAATTTTAAAATGAAATAAATGACAAAGACAGTGTCACATCAACAACGCAAAATTAGTGTATAAAGGCATGATAAAATCATTCCCTTCACGCATAATAAATTTATAAATCCATATTCTCTAAGAAAGTTTAAAGAGTTTGCAGGAGGACATCTCCTCTATGATCGACAAGCTATGCCTTCTTCGGCTCTTTCATTATCGCAGTGCACAGGAGCATGCTTTACTGTAAGTTCTGTTCTTCATTTCTGGGGATAGGGGTGGGTAACTGCCGAGATGTCCGTGCAAGAAGTGGCAGTGCCCGATCCGAAGGTGAATAACCATTCTCGCCTCGGGCTTAGAGCCACAGGATGACCACGACAAGGGTCTTCAGTCCTTGTGAGTTTGAAAAGAATTCTGCCACTCTGTTTGCACTCAAAATGCAGGATAAAAATAAATATGTTTATCTGTCCATGAAGATGTCTATCTGGCTTCCTCAGGCCAACTTACTACCTAGTCAGGGTTTCATTTCCACTTATCCCCACGTGGCCAGGACACAGGAAAAACGTAATTCAAATGATGAAGAATTAAGCGATATCTTCGATGTATTTGATGTTGGATATAGTATGTCAAAGGTTTTTAAAGAGAAAGAGGAAATGGACGACCAAGCCGTAGCTGCCAGGGTTCGAAGGGCGCAGGTTCCCCTCGGACATAGATGTGTGTGTTCGTGTTGTCCTCGTTTCTCCCTACAGAAACCCCCAAAGATAATCAGTGGTCGTTATATGAACTAGTAGTTAAAAGAGATATTAAAATATATACAAAAAAAGTCAATTGTCAAAGAAAATTTCACATATTTGAGTTCGGACTTTCAATAATCGTGCCTAAAACCTAAGGACTTTATTTCCCTAGGCAAACTAGTATTATAAAACAGAAATTTATTTAATCCAAAATTAAATTTTCATATTTTGTCAGGTAATTCGATTATTATTCATAACTTAATATTTCAACTCTCTCAGAGATTTCCTACAATATTACAATGATATTCATTGTAGCCAATACCGATTTTATTCACACTTTCTCTATTTCGTTGAGTAAATGAACATATTTATTTTTAAACTGAGTACCACTGAATTTATGAATGTTCTTTCATTTCAATATTTCCATAGTTTTGAGCTGAGGAACAGTGACGGAAAAATTAGCCTAATATTGAGTTAAGACTTCATTCAATATTTTACTATATTTTACATTCTCGAATGCGCAACATACTACGAAACAATGATATCAAGTAAAAATGATGTAGGGTTTTGAAGGAAAATTCGGCTTGTGATGAAATCCTGAACTCCAAAAATATATTTTTCAAAAAGACTCTGCGACTCTGCTGTATGAAAAAGACCTGTGTTCGCATGGCACCGCAAAAAATTAAAACATTACTGACTTCTAAATCTATGTATTCTTTTTCAAAATTGATATTATACTAGCAAGTTGATTGGGATTCTGAATTCAATGAGAATCCAATATTTCTGGGAGTATTTACTCATATTGCATTGTGAAACTTTCTGAAAACGAACTCTTTCTTTTTACTTTACACTCTTCATTCGAGATACACTATACCGTTATTACAAATACTGTAGTAAAGGTCACATTTTATTAATATATCTGGGATTTTCAACATTACAATTACTAATCTGTTTCAAATTTCTCATGAACTTTGACTCTTCTTCTCAGTATAACTAATTCGACAAATGAAGTTATAAAAAATTGTAAAAATATTTTCCAAATTTGGAAAATTGCTTTGCAGTGAAAGCATAAAAATTTTCCGTGAACGCATAATCTAAATTTTCCCACATATTGATCAATTGTACTTTCTCCCTTAGGAGCAGAGAAAGTTACGTAATGCTTGAAAAAACGGCGAATTTTCTGCAGAAAAACGCATATTACAAGGCCCTTGTGACGGAAAATGGACAAATCCACTTGCTAAATTTAGAAAAAAAAAAAAAAAAAAAATCCGCCAAATCGTGGTGTAGCCAGAATCCATATTTTGTGGGTGGTTGATAGCGAAAAATCGACTGACGGCAAATTGTCTGTCCGTCCATCCCTGAACAACGCTAGCAGCTAAACCGTTCAGCGGATTTTCACCAAAATTGATACTCCCCAATTGATCTGGCTGATATCAAGTCCCTGATTGAAACTGATATTCAATTGAGATTGAATTGAATTGAATTGAATATCAATTGAAATTGATGTTCAATTCAATTCAATTCATTCAACAATATTTTACATGAAGCCCTGGGACATTTTCAAATGTTCAAACAAATGGCTCCATAATTTTATTACATTTTTTTGTTGGATAGTGGGAAGTGCATTTAAGAGAATACTGCAGGTCTCATGTTCGTTGAAAACTGATTTTTCGAAAATCGCAAAAAATCAAAATTATTTCGAAGTCTTCCTACAAGTAAAATATTGAAATTTGAGACTTTTTCCCTTCATGAAATCTATTCCTTAAAGATAATATTTTTAAATAAGATCATGTACAATTTTTCGAAAATTTTAGTATTTTCCGAATAAGTTTCCGTGAAAATACGGAGGAGAAAGTACGCGCTGTTGTAGCACAACTAGTATTCTTTAAAACTGTCCTACTTCTAGACATTAGGCTCTTCTCGAACAATTGCAAGTCCTTTTCCAGTTTTATTATGACAATGTGGTACTGAAGTACGCATGAGGAAAGTAAAATCTTGTACTTTCTTTCTATAAAAAAAGTTCGCATTCTATTAAAATATAATTATATTATATTAAAATATTATATTACTCTATATTATACATTTTTTTATAATATTATATTTACAATATATTTAAACTTAAAAGGATCGATCTCTGAAAATGAAGAAATATATTGAAACGATTATGTTCCATTTATATGGTTTTATTATATTTAACTACTTTCTAAGTGCAATGAAACAAACCGCTTTAGCCGAATGGTGAACATCATAAGTACCTATCGGCATGCTAAAGTTGTGAGTTCGAATCCAGGAGTGATTTTTTTTCTGTTATGGTGTGATTTCAGTAGTAATAGTCCAATATTTTGTAATTAATAAAATTTTTGAAAAGACTTAGGGGCCCTAAAAAGGGCCGGTTATGTCGTCCATCAGTACGACGACCAGAAGCCTCCGTTCTGTACTACCTGACCGAGGCTCTGGTGGTCCTATTTTCCACGAACTCTATATATTTTTGAAAAATGAAAAAAGTTAAATTTTCAAAACTACAAAATTGAAAATAAAGATCTTACTGGTTGAAAACTCTTTTCCCAATTCATATTGCAAAATAGTGACAAATTAGAGAAGAAAGTATGTGCTGTTGTAGTACATACTCGTTGTTTATTATACGCATTATAACTTCTTTAAGAAGCAATCAATCAACTATTTGCAGATAATTAAAATATTGTTAGCATTATATCATTCAATTTTAGGTTTCAAGTTTTCATGAATAACGAATACAAATTTGACCGGCAATTCTCTTAGTTGTGTTAATTGGTTTTTAAAAATCACATAGTTACTTGCTTAATACTACGCGGTTCTGTATTTCAGACTGGTGTTTCGACGAGTTACAGTTCAGTCTTATCGCGTAATGTGGAGATCACCTTGAAGATATGGGAGGGTAAGATAAGCACTTCGCAGGAATTGAAGCTACTTCATAAGTCCTACACAATAGGCATACGGAATTGAAATATTTCTAACTAGAATGAACTATAGAATAGTATCGCGCTGATGATTCTGCATTCTTATCAGGAATGTGAGTTTGCTGTTACCTTGAGTAAATGTAGTATGTCGTAAGAACAATAAATTTCAAGATAAAATTCATTCTACAATACCCCTCATCGGTGCTGCTAGGTACCTCAGTGATAGCTCCGTGGATTAAACGCGCAGTAGATAGAGGAAATGCCAGATCAAATCCTGCCGAATAGGTATTTTTTTTACCTGATGCCTGGAACACATTAATCACTGTCATCACGAAAGAGACATTCCAAAATTCTTGCAAGGAGAAACAAATTGTTTTTGCAAACGCTAATATGATTGTATTAAGAGTGTGTGCTGGTATCTTGTATTCCAAGCAATGTGACGAAACTAAATTTGGAAGAGATAGCTAAAATATTAACAGTGTCTCAATTGCAATATCATTATCATATTTTTATGTAATCGTTAGAAATAATATGAAAAAAATTTGTAATAAAGGTGATTTCTTCGTTCTTTTAATCTAATTTACGTATTTAACAGTTCTGGAGATAATCAGAATCCTTAACGAGTCTCTGGGTTTATTATAAAATTTTGTAATAAAGGTGATTTCTTCGTTCTTTTAACAATTGAGAAAGGAATATATCTTTTATACACGTTTAACAAAGTTCCTTAGAGGCTATTACGAACTCATTAAATTACCATTTTGTGTTTGTGCCTTTGTGATAAATGCTAACAAAACACCTCCCCGAATTGTTTGTAACAATTGATAATTGAATTTCTTTTATGGTCTTCCTAAAATTTTTAATGTAAATCTTCGGTAGGTGGAGCAACATATCAAAATGTATTAACTCCAAACATAATAAAGTACGATTTGACGTGGTCATGTGAAAGAAATCAATATTTTTTATTGATATCTCCATTTTTAAATAAACAATGTTTTGATACAGCATATCTTTATTGCGGGGTAGACTGAGACTAAGTGGTGAGCATTCATTCAGTCCCAATTTTCACAAAGATAATAAGTAATTTTAATTAAGTTATATCCAATGATTATTCGCCATGTTTGTGTAGGTGATCCA
>CAXIVR010000775.1:0-39574 GCA_964035755.1 Teleogryllus oceanicus
TAACGCAGATGTTTGTTTTAGTAACAACATTCAGAAAAATAATTTTCCCATCATTATTTACTTTAAACCAACAATTTATAATTATTGAACCATGCACTTTTCATTCTTTTATACAACAATTTTGAAGCAAGGCGTTCACATCTTAGACTGTCACATTTATTACTATCTGTTCTTTGTGAAAGAGAACCATGAACGAACTAGAAATGAAGCCAGAACATTCTTAAAACTCATTCCAGGTTTTCCGTTAACATACATTATGTACATCGTTCAAACACAATTCATTAAGCTATCGAGTCCACAACGACTCCTTCTAGTACTTCAAATATCTCGCTCTTCCATCAGCACGTTAATAAGCACTCTTACAAGCCACTTAATGTACAGTACGCGCAGGTAATGCTGTGTGAATAGGTCGGAGGGCTGGACTACTCCTACCTCTGCCAATGTCTTTCCCTGCGAGATAATTGAGGTCACGATTCGCGACGTCTGCTGTGAATCAACCGCGAGACTGAGTAGGCGCACAGAGGCCTGATCCGAATGGCCTCACGAACACGTCACTATTCGCCCATCTTCGTGGAAAAGGAGAAGACCACTTATCTTTAAAACACTCACGAAACTATTTCTTTAAATAAGAACTCTGTGAGGGAACTGAATGATGAAAAGGGTACTGTGAAAGTTCGGTGTTCCTTCTGGGCGACTTTGAAAGCCGACTTGTATGCTTGCCGTCCGTCTGTTACAGCGCGCGGTCCCTGTAGCAACTGCTCTCAGAGTTCTCGTTCAAGGTCGCATGCGTGGAATCGCCAGAGAGGGGAGGCGGCAGTCTCGAATGAGCGGAGAGAACATGCCAGCAAGCGTTTACCCACGTTGGCAACACCGACTCCGAATGGCGCGGAGGAGAGCAGGTGGACCCTCGCTCTCCAGCTGTCGCGTTGACCTTTCTGCCATTATTTCTCCTTTGTTTGGAAGTCGATGGCACTCTAGTGATAACATTCATAGCGCCTAACTACCTACAAACATTGACGCGAATTAGTTCCTTAAATATCAGCGTGAATATTCTCTCGGAAGAACAAGACATTCAGAGCAGGGTGGAGACAATGTTCAAGGTTAAGGCAAACACGCTTCTGTTTTATCTATTCTTTATTCTTATCTTTAATCTTCTGAAACGTGAATACATTTAACATATATATTTTTAATTAATGCAGTCATGTATGATATACAAGAATATTCAGGCAATAGTAAATAAGTATAACTGCAACATAAAATGAATTAATTGTGCCGTCTGCAATTCTGAATACCTTTAACAAATTGTGGACCTCTCTTCCAAGAAAAAAATCCGCACTACCCGTTTGTGCGATGGAAATGTGAAGGCGTTTTTGTCGATTGACTCTGAAATCTCAAATGGCAATAAAACTCCATTTCTGAATTGTTTTAATTTAAGAGTAATATTGGCAAACTCTTAAGAGGTCAGTGAAAACAAGAGAAAGAGCAAAGTCATTGAAATACTATTTTTGATATGATAATATAACACTATTGTGAAGATTAAATAAGCATTTAAATTTTACTTTAATTAAATTTCAAATTCATGTAGAGGTGGAAGGCCTCAAACGTACAGAAAGTCATACACAATATAGTACCTAAAACCGTAACAGCAAAGTAATAGTGAGGTATTAATAGTGAGTATGATCAGCCAATGCATCCTGATTGTGCAGTGTTATCAGACAAGACGGATATTGTAATAAGAGAAAGAGCATTGCACTCAGGTTTACCAATGTTAGTAATATTTTACTAACATTGTAATCTATCAATACTACTAATATTTTCCAAAGTAAGTAAATATTTTTGATATATATGATGAAAATGTCGTTGCAAAGAGTAAAGCACGCAAAATCTTGATATAATTGATTTGATTTAATTGATAGAATTTCGTCAAAATTCGTCTCACAATAGAACAAGACGTACAGGATGTGTGAAAATAAATACTAGGAATTGTTGGCGCTCAGGAAAGTAGCTCTCTTGAAAAGTTTCACAAAACTACAAGAAAATATCGGAACAGTTAACAGCAAACATAGATGTAAATACTTGTAAATTTCAGACGAAAATATTGTAGAAACATTCACAAAGTTAAATCACGAGGATATTGCATGTAGGTGGTTTTAATTTGTTCCAAATGTAAAAACATTAAAACGTGAAGATATATAAAATATAATAATATATTCTTCTCAAATTCTGATCATCAATTATTTTAAATGATATCTGCATAATATTTGATCTTCACAAGTGTGCAAAAATAAACTTAAAGAAAGGCAAAAATTACATCAGAGAACATGGAAGTTGATAAGCACATTGTGATTCAAGATCTTGAGCTAGGTAAAACATGGCAGGAAAACATCGGCATTAAAGAATCTGAGATAATCTCGAACGACACAATGAAAGAGAATTCGCAGAGAGTATTACAGAACAGTAGAAATGTCACAAGTCTCTCTAGACTCCAGGAAAAATATCTGCAATAGGTAGCTTTTGGTACCTGTAATCGAATACAATTTCGGAATTGTGGACCGGACTGAGAAGAAATTTGAATCCTGGATCGAAAAAACAACAAGAAAACTACTTACAATATATCATGTCACCCACCCTCAGGCTGTTGTACATAGACTTTATGTGTCACGTAAGGAAGGAGGAAGAGGCCTCAGACAATTTGGAGCGTCCTGCCACAATGTAATAGTCAGGATGGGAAAGTATATGATCAGCCATCAAGATGGCCATTTAATGAGGCAGGTCATGAAATCTGACCGAAGAATGGGACGGGACAGAGAGGCATTGTAAATGTAGCAAGAATCATTGTGAACGAGACTAGACAGGACACGTTGAATAACAAAGACACTGAACTCTAATGCTACTTAATCGTGGAGAGACCAACCACTCCATGGACAGTTTCTAAAAGAATGGACAAGGTGCAGATCAATAAATATCAATCATTTATGTTTCTTAAAGGGGAAAGAATGAAGCAGAATCGGAAGCTGGTTTTAATAGCGCCCGAGATCAGGCGTTAAGAACACTACGTTATGATAAAGCGGTTCTCAAATTTCCAAGATAAATTTCGTATTTGCCAGAAATTTGTAGAAACCATTGATCATATTATCAGCCTGTCCAATTCTAGAAAGGCCGAATACTTGAAAGACATGACAGGGTGTGTAGCTACCTCCACTGGCAGATCAGTACCGCCCTCGAAGTTCCAAATACATGCCTGATGGTACGAACACTCACCAAAACCAGTGACATCTGTTGGACTGTGTGCTGTATTGTAGGACCAAATAATTCAAACTGATTGCACGATGGCGGCAAACAAACCAGTATTATTATCAATGATTCGGAGAAAGATCGTGGCAACTTGTAGATGTTGCTGTGCCATGATCAAACCGTCATCACGAAAGAGGCAGAAACTCTTAAATACAAGAATTTGAAATCGAGATCAGCCGAATATGGGGCGTAAAAACACATGTTGTGCTTTAAAAGGACAGTTCAGGTTATGCTTTAAACATATGCTCACTTTCGATAGTTATCAGACTCTGGAATTTTTTCCGCAAAGGTTTTGTAAGAACTTGGCTAAACTCCCAGGTCATTTAAAAGACTGGGAAGTTGAAGACATTGCTTTTATTGGAACAACCCACATTTTGCGCGAAGTATTGTAGAGGCACCGATAGTCCCTATATCTGCTCTTTCGGAAGCCGTTTTCAGAAAATGCCGAAGTCTATTACTATAACACTCGACGTAGAAATCATATTCACCAGGTGACAGTATCAACAGCTCATTACAAAAATTCACATACATCATGTACCCTCGCTTGCAAAAAAAATGGGCGATGCCCTGAGCCGAACTTTCCCAGATTTTTCCGACCCCTGCCCCGCCCGGGGGGAATCGAGCTGACCAATCCGTTTTACCTTCATTTCAGGGGGGCGGGACTATTCATCTTGAACATTACAAAATGGGTGATGGCGAGTTATATGATAGTAAAGATTTGAATATGAATATTAAATCAACCAACAGTTTTACATAAATTTTTGTATATACATTTAATTACATAAATAAAGGCATGCAATTTCCCAGTAAAAACATATTTTAAAACTGTTATAAAACGGGTTTTTTGCAAAAAATAACACTGGACAACGACTATTAAGCTCCATGTCTACATTTCGTCGTTTATTATTGTAATATTTAATATAAAATGCAAATAATTTGCATTGTATGCATTATCAAACCCTAGTTATTTTTATTAGAAAAATTAATAATTTAAAAGAAATACGTTTTAGAGTCAGTTTCAAAACACGTCTCGAGATAGCAGCTTTCAGTTGTGAAAAACTTCATCATCAATTTCTCAGATGACCCAATTAAAATTTACTATATGGTCGCGAACATTAATATTGTAATAAAATAGTTTTGATATTAAAATACTAAATAAACTTAAAGTATTTAAGTTATTTAGTCACAATGAAATTTTTCTTCTGCAGACATTATGATTGTAAGTGAGCTGTAAGCAAATGAATGATTTTGATCTTTTTTTTTGGGATCAAAATTTTACCTCTTCAATCTAACGTTAGGGTGATTGCATTTTACATGGAGTTCTTTACCCAAATTTTAAAAAATCATATGTGATACCTAGTCTTTGGGGTTTTTTGCGTGAGAATCAAAAACGACATAGACTCTTATATAACATTTTAATATCTTAATGTTTGCAAAGGTAGAAACACCAGCTTTCGTCTATTTGTGAACATTGGAAACACACACACACACACACACACACACACACACACACACACACACACACACACACACACACACATCACACACATCATATCAATATATTACACATTAATTTATGTATGATTTCAATCAACCAATGAAATTAATATATTTATATTATTATAAAGTATATTTTTACATTACGATATTTTTATTTTCGAGACAAGCAATGCACACAAAGTTTTTACGTCATCGAATGTTACACCACTTCTTCTAGATAAGCAGACCTATGCAAACACTGTTTTGCTAATCCATTAAGAATCACTAGAGATTCTCCTGTCATAAATTATTTCAAAATTGTAATTATTTAATGTTTCAAAATTTTGTCAAACTGGAAATCTGTGTCACGATAATCGTTAAAAAATGATGGGGATCCTCTTCTGTAAAATATTGTTGCAAAATAAAATTTTCTCTATTTTCATACATTTTTACATTTCATACAAAATGCCAATTTATTGGATATGTGTTCACTAACGCATCTTCAGTAATATTGCACTGCATATTCATAATTTTTAATGAATTGTTAATAAATATTGTAAACAAAATAAGCAATTATTTTTTTTTATTTGGGAAAAATTTCATTTAAGTTATCAATATTTATAAGTAATTTAATTAAAGTACTATAATATGAATTAAGGTTGAATTTTAAAACTATAACTACAATATTTATTATTATTGGAAACGATTACTACTATATTACAATGTAACTTTTTAAAATGTACTGCCCATTGATTGATAGTTTGTGTTCGTATATGTATATCTACGCAGAGACGATTTTACAAAGAAAATCTAAATAATCGAAATAACCTCAAATTTATAATTCATTGGCATTTGGTCGCACACTTCGGTGACCACTTTAATGCAAGGTCGGGAAGAAGGAGAAATCTGCGCTGGGTTGTAGCAAATCTTCAGGGTCACCATTGCGTTCCTTTTACTTAAGTCTTAGGATTCCGAAAGTGATACTAGATATTTCAACATTAACTTGAGAATACATGTTGCATACCATGAGAGAGAAATGATGAACAATTGTCTGGAGTTTAAAAAAAAATCTGCCTTTGGAATACTGCTCAAAAGTCTACTGGCTATTGTAATTACTTTTTCTGTCATTCGTCGATAAACTGCCGAACACTTTCCGGTGAATTATGTTATCGCCGCAAAAGGGAAAAGATTTCCAGGTTAAAGAGCCACATATGTTATTTGGATCGAAAATGATTTTAATTGTGGAATTGACATTATTCATTGGTGCAACATACAAGAAATATGAATTTACTATTTTTGCTAGTTTTCTCTTTCACTTCAGTCCGTCAATTTTCGAAAACATAATTCAATTTTTTACCTAAATACAATATTTACTTTTCGACCTGTCAATTCGGAAGAATAGTTGTTCCCATTGAAAAAGCGATCATGCCGATAAATGGACCGTTTACAAATATCATAATACCAAATAGAGTAATATCTGATATTTGTGATCTAAGGACTCCCCTCTAGAAAATAATAAAATTTTTTCTTTGTTTTCATTAATCTTTTCAAATAAGAACGTAACTTTGGTTTTGGTTTGGTATTCGCAAGATTTTAAACAGATCTTGCCCCATACTGTGCCAGCACATAAAAACAAGGCTTCTTCATCCGGTATCTTCCACTTCGGGTTAAAAGGTAATTATTATTAATTCTTAAGCGAGTATTTTACAGTTCTAATGACCGTTTTCGCAATCTACACCAATTTTTTATTCCGTCAGGCATCATCCTCTATTCTTGTGCCCTTCATTGTCAAATCCATGACGTACTACAAGATTTCCTTGGCTTTCCTCTTTTTCTTCTTTCAAAAAGGGGATTCACTCAAAGATAATTTTTGTATTCTGTCGATGCATTCTGCAGCATACCATTGGAGTTGTTTGGATTCTACATTTCGACCACTTGTCTCTCAATCATTATTATCTATCTAATCTCTTCTTTTTAGTATTCTATCAAACAGTATACTGACAACATCGTCTCCAAAAATTCATTTCCATAGCATTCAACCGGGGTTTATTGATCATTTTTAATTCTAATTTCCGATTCATATGTACAGCTCTCCACCATTGTCTTGTATATTGTCTCTTAGTTTTCTTTCAAAAATGTTTGTTCTATAAAATATTATGAAGTCTACTAAAAATTTGGGCCCTTTCCCCTAGCTTATTTTTAATAAAGTCAATATTATTAGGTCCCCTGCTCTAATATTCACTCCGATATATTTAAATTCCTTTCCTACTGGAAATATACCTATTTCTGTTCTAGATCATATCGAGATTTCCTACAACCATTTTCTTGACTTTACATTATTTATTTTGAGTCTCCATTTTTATTTTTATTAATTTCTGGATTAAATTTTACAGATCAAAAATATTATTTTTCTACCTATTTTCAAGTGATACCTGACTCCAAAAAGCGGAAATGTATGAATTCAAAGGTTTTGCAGCCGTTCTCGAAGTCTTAAACGATATCCACCAACATTTTTAGTTATTTGGATTATGCACTAATAAAACCCTTTTAACATTTTGTTTTACCAGTCTTGCATGACTTATTGGGTGTCTCTAAAATAATGTAACAAGTATTTCAACGTCAAGTTAAGGTAAAGAACTGTTTCTGATGAAATAATATTATATAAATAAAAGATCTTCATCTTCATCTTCATTACTAGTTTACCACTAGTTCATTATAGAGAGAAATGAATATTTTCTAGGATGAAGAGAGGGCATGACCCTGAGTTTTTTATTTTGGATCCGCGGTTGGGATGGTTTAGTAAAATAGTTTTAGCATACTCTTGAATGAATGATTGGAAGAATATTTAATAATGGACTTTTTTTATTAATCAATATCATTCACAACAATGTAGCCTTTCAGAATGTTAGCAAATGGGCATGATAAACATATTTACTTCAACTAATAATCCAATATTTATTATATAAATACATGGTTTTAAAAACCAAGAATTTTTTTTTCAACCATCACTAACTTTTTCCCTTTAAAAATTTATCTGCGTGACGCATGTTAACAAACACTTAAATATTACATTCTCGTATACTTACGTATATACAGAGTAATATACGTAGTATAGAAATGTTATATAATGCTGCGCAAAAAAACTGCGCATTTTCGGGAAAAAATCATTGCCGCGTTCTGGTGACGAAAAACTGAATAAAAAAAATTGCTAAATTAAAAAAAAAGTCCTCTAACAGCGGTGAGCCATAATTCCAGTTTTGTGGATCCGTGATGCCAAAAACCAAATTTGGGAAAAGCAAAACGTCCGTCTGTCCGTCGGGATAACTCTAGCGCCTAAACCATGCATACGATTTTTAAAAATTGAAGAAACCCTGTCGTTTTCGCCTGAGCTGAAGCTATGCGATTTTGAAAACATTCTTTAAATTTTTGGGGGGACTATTTCTAGCCTTCCGGACATTTTAAATTTTTTAAAAAAACGGCTCAAATTGTTTCTGTAAATTTCTTGTAAACTATTTACTCTATAGTAAAATACGCTTATAAAGGTAGAATATGTCCAATTTTTCACGGTTAACTCCGAATTTTGAAAAATCGCTAAAATTTGAATATTTTGCGCGTCTTACTACAACTACAAAATTAAAGATAGAGATTTTGCTTCAAATGAAATGTTTGCTTATAATTAGATCTTTTAATAGGTAATGCAATTTTTAAGTTTTAGTTGATTTCGCACAATATGGCGTGCAATATTTGCAATTTAAAAATTTTACATAAACAAGTTTTTCTAAAAAACGGCCCCAAAATTTTTTCTTTAAATTTTTGGTTGGGGTAATCCCAAATTCAGCATATCCGATGACATAAACGAGATATTGCTCTATTCTATTTTTTTTTAAAAATTACAAAAATAAAATTTTTTTGAAATACCTCTCACGCTGTTAATATGAGCATTTGAATAGATTTGTATAGTTATTTAACTTGTGAGTAGAAGTGCTTCAAATTACTTTAGAGGAAGTTTTAAAAAACTCAATAGATTCCTGTGAAAAGAGCTATTTTGAACCGAAAAGTTGAGAAAATGTAAAAAATGTATTTTGTGCGGCGATAGATGTCGCTGGAAAGAGAACAGCAAGAACCTTATGTGAGCTGGCAAGAACCTTAAAACCAGTCCACATGGGAAATTATAAACATTTGCTCGAGAAAGTCTGCCCCATTCTGTAGCACCTCTAGTTCTTAAATATTTTGGTAGTAGCGAAGTGTAAGCATTTTTTAAATTTTTTAAAAGCAAAGAAAAATTTCAGCTAAAAAACTTGACCAAAGTGAGACACAAATAAATAAAGTTAATTAAAAAGGACGTAATACTCGTATTAGGGATTGGGGGGAAACGAACGTACCAATGTAAAACCAAAAACGGCCTATGAACAGGAAAATATGGAGTAGTGAATGATCTGGTAAACGACAGTAATCGAAAGTACATCAAATTCTTTCCGCAGTTTTGTAATGGTATCTTCTTGCAAAGAAAGGAATGTTTAGAACATTCTCGACATCGTTATTAGGAATTTATTTTCATTGTCGTCAAGTAAAAATCCGCTGATATCGTACGGGATTTGAACACGCGTTCCTCTATTGTGAAGCCACGCACCTAAGCGTGCGCTACCAACACAGTCGTACGTAAGCATTTCCGTGAACTTACTCAATTAAGAATCTTACAAATTTTTGTCTTCAAACTCATTGCTTTTCCGCACTTCTGCAATTTAAAATATTAAATAAATTACCTCTAAGAGACAGTAAAGCAAAAGAAATCTACGCGGCACTATAAAATAGTTAATTCTACTTAAGAATGTTTCAGTTCAGTACTATGTAATTTTGGAGCGCTTCGGTTCTAGCCTGACGTTTAACCTATCGCCTCTGCCCAAGGTGAGATTATTAGACGTGATAACGTTGGCTAGAAAAGTTTCGCCCGCCCGACATTCAGAATTCATTTGCTGCAAGTAATTACTAGAATCTAAGAAACATTTATTGATTTAGAAAAATCCATATCATTACGCAGTTATTATCTTTTTGTTCATCTACTAAATTTATATAAAATAAACTCTTATTTTCTCGTGTTATTAGTAATGTTTTTTTTAAATATATAACAATGTTACACTATTACCAATTCATTCGTTTTGAAAACTCTCAAACGACAATCGTAAATGCATACCTTAAATTATTGAAAAGGAAAAGTATTAATTAAAATCTACACATTGTCAAAAATAAAAAGTTGCATGAACAGGCCAGGACTAAACTCAGTCTTCCAGTTCTTCAAACAAGCACCTGAACTACATGACGTCCTCCCGCAGTCACTTATCAATGTTTTACATATTAGAAGGTGTTGACGAGTGATACTTTTGATTTTTGCTAGCTGAAGACAGGGATGTTGCTTGCAACGAAAAACAGAAAAAGTACGATTTCGCAAAATCGGTTTAAACGTTTTAATAGTAAAAAAAGAAAAACGGTTTCATTGCAGTTTTGCATTTCAAACAATTTTTTAAAAATTGTAAATATTCTTGCACTTTTGCACGAAAATGCCATCATTTCAAGAAAGCCTACATGATTGTTATGCAAGAACGAATTATGGAAACAAATTTCATTTGAAAGACAAATCTATTTTCAATTTTGTAGTTGTAGGAAGACGCCCAAAATGTTCAAACTTTAAAATTCGAAAATTCAGATTTAAACCCATGAAAATTGGAACTATGTCATCCTTCAAAGTGTATTTTACTCTATTCTTACCAGAAAATTCGGAGCCGTTTTTGAGAAAATTTTGAAAATGCCCAAGGCTTCATGTAAAGTACCCCAAATTTAAAGTTTTTTCAAAATTTCAAAGCTCAACTACAGCCAGAAAAACGGGTTTCTTCAATTTGGAAAGGATCGTACGTGTGGTTTAGGCGCTAGTAGTAATCACAGACGGATGGACGGACGTTTGGATAAACCATTTTTTCGACTCCAAAACGTGTATTACCGTTTAATCGCGAAATCGTTTTTCCCCTGTATTACATAACTTTCTCTATACTACGTATACGCACGAATATACTACGTATATAGTCACAACGAATATACTACTTATACTACGTATATTCGTGCGTATATGAAAGTAAAACGAGAAGTACAAGTTTTTTTTGTGCTGAGATAACGAATTATCATAGTTCAAAATCCATCTAAACGTATTACAGCATTTCCCAAAAAGGTGAGATACAAAAACAGTACTGAAATTTTTTCTGCATTACTGATTGTCATTTCAAGTGAGTTTATTTTACATAAATGATTCATATTGCAAAATATGAATGTATTTATCTAATCAAGAAAAAACGAGTAATTTGTCACAATCTGGGCACGACGTTTTAAAGCGGTGACAAATATCAATAAATGGGAATACACAGCCCAAACCAACTGTAAAACGCATTTTTCGGAAACTCAGTGGTCAGAGAAACTGGTCGTAAATCGAACGATGCGGGTTTGATTCCTGCCCGAAGGAATTACATCTTTAGTACTCAATTAATACGGTTATCAGGTCACAATATGGATATCACTAACGAACGGGATAAACTTTTCCCCTCATATTTCATTTCCCATAAAGTGACAGAGTTTGACAAACTTTTGGAAGTGAATGAAAAATGTTTTCAAAACGTTCACTATCTTAATTCCAAGCGAGGTTAGGTTAAATTCTTACTAACTAATTATAAATAAATAGCACATTTGTATAAATATTTGGAATAAAGCGGGGTCAAACTAATTACACATGATAGAGTATAAAGTTTCAGCAAAGATCTTATAACAATAAATAAATACACGTATTTTCCCTAAACATTCTTATCTTTTAATTCTCAGACTTAGGTAAAAAGAACGCGGAACAAAAAAAAAAGGCATCGCGCAGAACTCGATCCTCAATACCTCCGATTTAAAACCCGGTGTCAAACGATTTCAGCTACAGAGAGAGTTATTGGTCTTTCAGTAATCTGCAAGCCTTAATGTATCTACAATACAAAATATTTGTTCTTAATTTTTCCATTTTCTCTGAGAGTAACATTTAAGACGTAATAGAAATCATATTCTCTAAACATATTCGTTCTCAAGCAGTACAATTTCAGGAAAATGCATATTTGTCAACTGATGTTTTTTAAAAATACATGATAATATATTTATTTATCGAACCCGTTATCATATTTATGAATTTTATAATAAATTTAATATTTAGATTTAAAAAAACGACTTTATCCAAGACATTTTGAGATCCAAATTCGCACCTCCTTGTTTTTTTCCCATATTGAGACTAAATGACAGGTGATTTGTGCATTGGATCACCTACACAAGCATGGCGAATAATCATTGGATATAACTAAATAATTAAAATTCCTTATTTTCTTTGTGAAAATTGGGACTGATTGAATGGTAACCACTTAGTCTCAGTCTACCCCGCACTAAAGATAAGCCGTATCAAAACATTGTTTATTTAAAAATGGAGATCATAATAAAAAATATTGTTTTTTCATGACCACGTCAAATCGTACTTTATTATGTTTTGGAGTTCATACATTTTGAAATGTGGCTCCACCTACCGAAGATTTACATTAAAAATTTTAAGAAAACCATAAAGAAATAAAATTATCAATTTTCAAACAATTAAGGGATGCGTTCTGTTAGCATTTATCACAAAGGCACAAACACAAAATGGTAATTTTAATGAGTTCGTAATAGTCTCTAAGGTACTTTATTAAACGTGTAAAAAAGACATATTCCTTTCTCAATTAATAAAAGAACGAAAGAAATTACCTTTATTGCAAAATTTTATAATAAAAACCACAGACTTTTAAGATTCTGATTATCTCTAGAACTGTTAAATATGTAAATTACTAGTGATTATACAACTTGGTACAACTTTTTCATATTATTTCTAACGATTACATAAATATGATAATGATATTGCAATTGAGACACTGTTAATATTTTATCTCTTCAAATTTCGTTTCGTCACATTGCTTGGAATACAAGATACCAGCACACAATCTTAATATAATCACATTATCGTTTACAAAATCAAGTTTGTTCCTCCTTGCAAAATTTTTTGGGAAAGTCTCTCGTGATAAAAGTGATTAATGTGTTCCAGGCATCAGGTAAAAAAATACATATTCGGGGGATTTGATCCGTCCATTCCTCCCATCTACTAGCGTTTAATCCACGGAGCTATCACAAAGGTACCTTCAGCACCGATGAGGGTGTTGTGAATGAATTCTATCTTGAAATTTATTGTTCTTATAATGTACAACATTTACTTCAGTTACAAGCAAACTCACATTCTTGATAAGAATGTGGAATCATCACGCGATACTATTCTATAGTTGATTCTAGTTAGAAATATTTCGATTCAGATTCTTTTGTTAGGGCTCATGAGTACTTCTATCCTGCGAAATGCTATCTTGCCCCACTCCCATATCTTCAAGGTGATCCCCACATTACGCGATAAGACTGACATGTAACTCCTCGTGAAACACCAGTCTGAAATACAGAACCGCGTAGTATTAAGGAAGTAACTATGTGATTTTTAAAACCAATTAACACAACTAAGAGAATTTCGGACAAATTTGCATTCGTTATTCATGAAACTTGTAACCTAAACTTGAATGATATAATGCTAACAATATTTAATTATCTGCAAATAGTTGATTGATTTTTTTAAGAAATTATAATGCTTATAATGTAAACAACGAAGTAGTTGCACTACAACAGCACATACTTTCTTCTCTAATGTCACTGCTCCGCAATATTATACTATTACATGAATTGGGAAAAAAGTTTTAACCAGTAAGATCTCTATTTTTCAATTTGTAGTTTTTAAAAGTTAAATTTTTCAATTTTTCAAAATATATAGAGTTCCTCGAAAATAGGACGACCAAACGCCTCGGTCAGATAGTACAGAACGAGGCTTCTGGTCGTCGACTGATGGACGACAAACCTGGCCTTTTACGGCCTAAGTCTTTTCAAAAATTAATTAATTACAAAATATTGGACATATTACTACTGAAATCACACCATAACAGAAGAAATAATATCACCTTCTGGGTTCGAACTCACGTTAGCAAAGCTGACAGCGTACCTATGACGTTAACCATTCGGCTATAGCGGTTTCTGTTTCAGTTGCCCCTTAGAAAAGATTAAATATAATAAAACCTATGCTAAATAGAACATAATCGTTTCAATATATTTTTTCGTTTCTAGGTCAATCCTTTTTAAGTTTAAATATACTGTGATATATAATATAATATAAAAATGTATAATATGGAATATTAAATATATTAATATAATATAATTATATTTTAATAGAATGCGAACTTTTCTCTATAGAAAGAAAGTACAATATTTTACTTTTCCTCATGTACTTCATACCACATTGTCATAATAAAACTGGAAAGGGACTTGCAATATTTGAGAGAAGTCTAATGTCTAGAAGTAGGACAGTTTTAAAGAATACTAGTGATGCTAAAACAGGCGTACTTTCTCACCGTATTTTCACGAAACTTATGCTGAAAATACTAAAGTTTCGAAAAATTGACATGATCTTATTTAAAATCTTATCTTTAAGGAAAAGTTCATCAAGGAAAATCTCAAATTTCAATATTTTACTTGTAGGAATACTTGAAAAATCAGTTTTAAACGAACATGGACCTGCAATATTCTCTTAAATGCACTTCCACTATCCAACCATAAAATGTAATAAAAATTATGGAGCCATTTGTTTGAACATTTGAAAAATGTCCAGGGCTTCATGTAAAGTACCTCCCCTAATTGAATATGGTTCAAATTCAAGGCGCTACAACATCAGCCAGATCGTTTGGGAGTATTAATTTTGGGGAAAATCGCTGAACGGTTTAGCCGCTAGCGTTGTTCAGGGACGGACGGACAGACATTTTACCGTCAGTCGATTTTCGCTATCAACCACCCCCAAAACATGGATTCTGGCTACACCACGATTTGGAGGATTTTTTCTAAATTTAGAAGTGGATTTATCCATTTTTTTGTCACAGGGCCCGTGTAATATGCGTTTTTTTGCAGACAATTGCCGTTTTTTCCTAGCATTACGTAACTTTCTCTCTCCTTAAGAAGAATGTGCAGTCAATATAGAAAATTTAGATTATGCGTTCACGGGAAATTGTATGCTTTCACTGCAAAGCAATTTTCCCAAATTTCAAAACATTTATACAATTTTTATAACTTCATTTGTATAATTAGTTATACCGAAAGAAAAGTAAAGTTCATGAGAAATTTGAAACAGATTATTTAAATTTTAATGTTGAAAAATCCCAGAGATATTAATAAAGGTGACATTTACTCAGTATTTGTAATAACGGTATAGTGTATTGAATGAAGAGTGTAAAGTAAAAAAGAAAGAGTTCTTTTTTAGAAAGTTTCAATAATGCAATATGAGCATAATGTAACATACCCTCCAGAAATATTGGAATATCATTGGATTCAGAATCCCAATGAACTTGCTAGTATAATATCAATTTTGAAAAAGAATACATTGATTTAGAAGTCAGTAATGTTTTAATTTTTTTGCGGTACCATGCGTACACAGGTCCTTTTCCTACACGAGTCTAAAATAAATACATGTTCAGAGTCTTTTGAAATATTTTTTGGGTTCTGATTTCAAAAAATTTTCTTAAACCCCAAATACTATTTTTACTTGATATCATTGTTTCTGATGTGCTGCATTCGAGAATGTAAAATATAGTAAAATATTTAATGAAGTCTTAACTCAATATTAGTCCCAAATTTTTTTCCGTCACTGTTCCCCAGCTTAAAAACTATGGAAATATTGTAATGAAAAGAACATTATTAAATTCAGTGGTACTCAGTTTAATAAAAATGTTTATTTTACCAACGAAATAGAGAAAGTGTGAATAAAAAAATGTATTACTACAATGAATATCATTGCAATATTGTAGAAAATCTCTGGGAGAGATGAATATTAATTAAGTTATAAATAATAATCGAATTAGCTGACCATATATGAAAATTTCATTTTTGATTAAATAAACTTCCGTTTTATAATACTATTTTGCCCAGGGAAATAAAGTCCTTAGGTTTTATTAGGCAACGATTATTGAAACTCCGATTTCAAATATGTGAAACTTTCTTTGACAATTGGAAGTTGTTTTTTTTATATATTTTTAATGTCTCTTTTTTAACTACTAGGTCATATAACGACCACTGTGACTTTTTATTTGGGGGTTTTTTGTAGGGAGAATACGTAAGGACATCACGACACACATCTATGTCCCAGGCGGAACCATGGCCCCTTTAGACCAGGAAACTACGGCCTTGTCGTCCATTTCCTCTTTTCTCCCAGTAAACCTTTGACATCATATATCAACATCAAATACATCGAAGATATCGCTTAATTCTCCATCATTTTTAATTACGTTTTTCCTGTGTTCCTGGCCACGTGGGGATAAGTGGGAAAAGAAACCTCTGACTAGGTAGTAAAGTGGCCTCGAGGAAGCCAGAAAGACATCTTTATGGTAATATCTACTCTTACTACCAAGATTTTATCCCAAAGTTGAATTTTGAGTGCAAGCAGAGTGGCAGAACTCTTTCAAACTCACAAGGGTCATAAGACCCTTGTCTTTGGGTTTTCCGTGGCTCTAAGCCCGAGGCAAGAATTGTTATTCACCTTCGGATCGGGGACTGCCACTTCTCGCACGGACATCTCGTGCAGTTACCCACCCCCATCCCCAGAAATGAAGAACAGACCTTCTGTTAAGCATGCTCCTGTGCACTGCGATAATGAAAGAGCCGAAAGAGGCATAGTTTGTCGACTATAGAAGAGATGCTAGCTACTGTCCTCCGCAAACTCTTTAAACTTTCTTAGCTATGGATTTATAAATCTAATACGCGTGAAGGATGATTTTTTAAAATGCCTTTTATAACTAATTTTGGGTTTTGATGTAACACTGTCTTTGTCATTTATTTCATTTTTAAAAATTTGTCATATTTTACTGTTTTTTCTCTTTTAAACTTGAATTAATAAAAATATTTTAACTTTACTTTTATACTAATTTTCAGAAAATTTGCGAATAATATTGAACTATGTAATTGAAAGATATTTGAGCACAATACAAGTTCTTTTTTATTATTAAAGAAGGTATGAAGTTTCATTTCGTGAAAATAATAAAAACGTAGTTTAGTTTTCAGATTTGAGAACTTATGATCTCATTGAATCTCTTGTGTTTTCCTGTTGATCTAAACCAAATGTATTTTCAGGTTCGATATGCATTCAAGTATTGGGATCTTATGAACACAAATTTTTGTCATGCGTATATCTTACAATGGCTAAAAATTTTTTCACAATTAATCATTACAAAAAAAGGACAGTGTTTTCCTGTGAATAAAAAACCCTTTCTTACTTCAATATCGATAACCGTGTCAAGGTTTCCCGATGTTTGAATTGCGAGAGCTTCTTGAATCGAACTAAACACTCCAGAAACTGTTTCTGGGTCATACAAAAAACCCAACATAAATTGGAAAAATAATACGATTCGGGAAAAACTGTGTTCCCTTAAATATTTTAATTGAAAATTGTCCGGAATTGAAATTTTTTAACTAAATACTCAATCTCTTTAAAATTTATTCAAACAAGTTTTTGTTTCTTTCTTAACAGCTCGTTTTAAGAAAATTACATTGATTCGTAACATTTTAAGGTTTTCAAATTTATTCTTTTTACTACGTGGTTATTCAAAAATATTTAAGAAAATATTTAAATTCAGTGTAGATTTCCACAAATTAAAAGAATTAAAATTTGCTGTTTATATTAATTTGCTATTTATTAAAGATATCAATTATTACAATTTTGCTATTAATATATGTAATTTATATGTTGAAAATAATTAATTATGTTAGCGCCTATTCAGGCCATATCAGATTTTACTGTTGCCTGTATATTACCTTAAATAAATAAATAAATAAAAATATCACTGGGAAGGGGTAGATATAATCTTCGCAGCAGTGTAACAGAAAAATAGCAACTTTTGAAAAATATATGAAGAATAAGACAATTATATTTTTTAAATATTTCTAATAGAGGTTCCCAGTTCCTTTTCACCGATTATCACTATAAAATTGCATCAATTTTTCAAATAGTCCCAAACAATATTAAATAGCAATTTTGCAATGATAATCTACTTAGGAACCCGGGAGTGATTTTAATTGATTAACGAAATCACTGTTTGCATGCACCTCTCATATAGAAAAATGGGCGATTACATTTTCATAATGCGTAATAAAATGTGTGTATTGTTGCATTTCCTTAATAAAGGCGTAATAATGTCAAAATACATTTTTTTTAAAAACGTGAACATGAATTTCAATTTGCTTGATAGGAAATGTGTATATTATGTAAATGCATTATATTGTGTTTCCCAAAAAATTTTTATGTAATAGTTAGTGTTCCTTGCTTTAGAACCATTAGCATTTTAAAATAGTTTTAGAAACAAAACTTTCAATACTATTAATTTAATCTGCCACAATTTCTCACAATATTAGATACCAAAATTAGACTTCATTTTCATGGTAAAGAACTCGATAAAAATGTCACAGCCCCCTTTCCCGTGACCCGCTGCCCCTTTGGGTTTGTCAGCGTCCACGGGGTTCAGAACCAACGTCCAGTCAATTGGCAGGTGATCCTCGCGCCCGCCGCACCAATCGTTTTTTTCTGTGCCCCCTCCTGTACCTCCTCTTCTTCCTCCCCCTCCCTCTCCTGTTACCCCCTGCTCACGTTAGAGGGCAGCGTCACTGACCTGAGAAATTGCTCCGCCCCTTTGAGATAACTGGAGGAAAATCTTCGAGGGGGGGAAGGGGGACGTGTCTGAAACTTGGAGCAAAAACCAATGATAAGAGCGGATACGCCCCGACGCCAGGATTGGTCAAGTGTCCATCGATGGTTGTCCAAGCTGTGGAAAAACCAGATTTGGCCGCACAAGGCATCGCCCCTATTCTGTGAGTGGGTATACATTATTTTACAACACTTTGCCAGATGACATTAAACGATTAAATTCAATAGAAAAAGTTTAAATCCCAAGTGAAATCGTTTCTGCTGCAAAACTGTTTCTATACAATTAGAGACTATACTGAGCATCACAAGAAAAGTAACATTTAATTTTAACAATGATACATAATGCATTATTTACCATTTGGACTGTATAAATGAGTATAATCAACTTGTAACAACTATTGTACTACAGCTTCCGGGTCAATGACCCCATCTCAAAACAGGTTTTTTCGCCCAGTTTCCTGATCCATTGAGCAAATACTGAAAATGGCACCTTGTTTGCTTCTGGACATAAATGTAACTTCATTTTCTGTGCACGTCTTCTAAATTCAGTGGAATACAATTATTCAAATTATCGTTTCCATGTTGTCGCGGCAGGAAGTAATAAGCCAAACTTTATTGCTTATTTATCTTTGAAAATAGTTTTTATTAAATGGAGTTTTTGTTTGTTTTTCCCCCTTTCAAAATTAAAATTTATTGTTATTTATCCTTGAAAATATATTTTATTACATGGAGTTTTTCTCCCTTTCAAATTCAAAATTTATTGCTTGTTTATCCTTGAAAATAGATTTTATTACATGGGAGTTTGTTTTTCTCCCTTTCAAAAATTTTGAAAATGTCACCAATTCACTTTTCCCATAGCACGTCATCGCAGTTTTAACTGTTTTTGACGAAAAATAAAAAAAAATAAATAAATAAATGTTTGCAACCGGGGAGTAAACTTTATTATCAATCGACCCATAATATCTTTAGTGGTGAATTAGAGGAATAATAATAATGGTAATGATAACAGTTACAAACATAATGATGATTATAATAATAATTATAACAAAAGCCGGGCCCCTTAACGCAGACGGTTGCGGTAATCGTCGTCTGTGCCGAGGAAGTAGCAGGTTCGAGTCTTGCGTAGGTCGTCCTGTTTGAGATTCCCCCTTCACCCCTCATCATCATCCTATCAGCTCAGAATTTAAAATTTCCCAAGGGCCCTAACAACCTTGTTTTACTCGGGGATCCAGCCAAAAGCTGTTCCCCATGACCCCGTTAATCTCTCTGGAGTAAATATGACTGGGCCTCCGATGATAACTGTAGCGGGGTCATAAATGGCCAGTGCGCATACAATAATAATAATAATAATAATAATAATAATAATAATAATAATAATAATAATAATAATAAAAACACTAAAAATTGAGCTCTCAAAACTTCTCAGGAGTTTTAAACTTGTCTCAATTTTCAAACCTTACAGGTCTCAACATACGCTCTTTCCATTATCACATTTTCGATAGGTATTCTCAAATGGTCCTCAACAGATTTGAGGAAATGGAAAGACAGTGTGATTCGAATGACATGTGTTGGTTGCCACCACCCAGAAGCGCTATTCAGATAGACACTCCCGGGGAAAAGCGAACCCCGTAAGTATTACTGGGACCGCGTTATTCTGACAGAACAACCCAGCAAAATACAAGTGGACCCGATGTTGGCTCCGGATAAACCTGCCAGAAAAGTTGTTTATCGATTTTGCAGTTTCAATACCAATAATATGATAACAACATATCAGGCGAAAATCGATAAATACCGAAAATAGCTTATGCTGAAAGAACAATGGCATGTTGCAGACTTTAAAAACTTTTCCAGTTGTCCTATCAGCAACCGAGTCGTACCAAACCTTAGCAGATCGTTGAAAACCCTAGGTATGGACAAGAGTATTATCATCGCTCTTCAAAAATCAGTCATCATCAGTACGTGCTCATTGGTCAGTAGATTCACGGATGAACGTGTGGGATTCTGAGGCTTTTAAATTTTGCTTATTCTGTAATTTAAAATTGATATTTTATCTATATAAATAATAATGAATCGCCGAGATGTATGTAAGCGCATAACTTTCGAACGACCGCAGCAAATTGCATAATTATCTTTTTGTGCGTTTGTTATTGTCAGGAAAAGGTTTCTATAATATATTTTTAAATCAGACAGAAAATTTATAAAAATCTCAAAATATGAAAAGTGAGTGATTGAATGAGAAAGAAGACTGGGGGATCATCAATATATTAACAAATTATTAAGAAGAGAGAGGAAAAAAGGGGAGAGGAGGAAAGAAAGAGGAAAAAAGAAAGAGGAGAAAGAAAGAGGAGAAAAAGGAGAGGAGAAAAGATATAGGAAAAGAGGAGAAAGGGAGGGGACAAAGAGGAGGAGGAAAGGAATAAGAAAAGAAGAAAGAGAAAACAAAGAGAATAAAAGGGATAAGAAAGAGAAAAAAGAGAGGGAAAGGGGAAAAAGGGAAAAAAGCCAGAAATTGAAGAAAGAGAGATGGAAAGATAGAGATGGGGAAAGAGAAATGAGAAAGGAGAAAAGAGAGAGACAAAAAGAGAGAGAAGGGGAGAAAGGGAGAAAGAGAGAGAATGGGAAATAGAGAGAGGGGGAAGAGGGAGAGGGGGAAGAGGGAGGGGGGGAGAGGGGGAAGAGGAGAGGGAAGAGGAGGGACGGAAGGGGGAGAGACGGAAGAGGAGAGGGGGAAGGGGGGAGGGGGGAAGGGGAGAGGGGAAGAGGGGAGGGAGGGGGAGAGAGGGAAGAGGGGAGAGAGGAAGAGGAGGGGAAGGGGGAGGGGGAGGGGGAAGAGGGAGGGGGGGAAAGAGGGAGAGGGGGAAAGAGAGTGGGGTGGAATATTCACAGCTGCAACTAAGTTTGCCAACAATGTTCATGTAAGGTAGGACACTCAATAACCCTCCAAAAACAAACAAAAAAAAACAACGCATTAACACATTTCTTTTTATAAATAATTAATTTGGTCTAACATATTTTTTTCTTTTTTCTCTCCATTTGCGATTCGAGTAAAAAGATGCGTTCACAAAATGCAGATAAAGATGGTATAGTGTCTCTCTTTTATTTTGGTTCCCTAGACAGAGCCACTATCATGCATGCGTGTGTCATGTGCATGTGCAAGCGTTCAGAAAAAGTATATTCATGTTTTCTTTTCCCGAATTAAACTCTAAACGATACAACGTGCAGATGTTAGTCATGTTATAAAATTAATGACAATAAATGCTAAAAATGTACAAAAAAGGAGGACATTTAAAATAGAAAGGAGGACGAGGACAATTGATACCATTAGTTGCCAACTCTTCTCCCAAATGAACGACAGTTAGTAACCTAGCTGCAACGCCCTCTTGAGGCAACAGTGGTAAGGAAGAGTGTTGTCTTGTTAAAATAGAGCATTCGCGTGGAAGTTCTGAACAGCAAAGTCAATTGTTGCGCAACCCTCTGGATGTGCCGTGTAGCTGTCCCTTGTTTCCAGAAAACATTATCGATAAACGGGTGTCGTAGGATATCACTACCCACACCACCATCTCAGACTAGTAGGACGTAACATGGAATACGATTACTTTGTGGTGCTCCCACTGCACCTCCAGGTACGGATCGGGTGGTCGTCACCCCAAAATGAAGCCCGGACTCGCCACTGAATAGACCCACTGCCAGACTGCATGACTCCATGTCCCTGGTTCCAGACACTAAGTTAGTCTAGCAACGCTGCTGGAATGTGACAGGTGTGAAGATTGGCGTGTGGGGAGTCCTACAGCATGAAACCCCCGCCAAAAGGTACCGGGACTTACAGAATGTGCCAGAGCAGCCTGCACGAACAGCTCTGCCCCAGCCCTAAAGGGCCCCTATCGTCCCGTTTCATTTTTTGTCCGCGCGTGACGGGCAATCAGTGGTTCATCCCCCCCCGTGGTGTGTGTCCGACGTTCAAATTCTGACGCCGTGTGAACTAACTTTCTCAATCTACTGCCCCCAAACAGCAGGCGATAGTGGTGTCCGCAAGACCAGTGTGGCACGGAATGGAGGCAAACCCCGCAGCCCCCCGCAGCCACTGATGCGACCACTCTCGAATGCGCCAACTGGGCAGCCTGCTGTCGAACGTCTTGCCTAGGTATAGGGCACGTGCAGGTGTTGGTCTGATGACACTACCCGACGTCGCAATGGCTGGTATGAGATCTCGTATCTCGGTCAGAGGGCACCAAATCCTCCGCTGCCCCGACCTCCAAGTGAACGAAGGATCCTGAAAAAGAAATCATGGCTTAGCTGCTGGTGTGCAGTATTTTCCCTAGATTGTAGCGAAAGTTTGAGTCCTTTTTGTGCCTACGACTAAGAAGTAACTTTGAGGATATACGAAAAGTCAAAATGGGAAAAAGACAACAAACATCTTCTCAGGAGACAAAAAGTATATATAAGGCTAAAGAATGAGACACTATAAGAATGAGAATGAGAACATCGTTAACCGATGTTTAAACTACCTCCTGAAGTTACAGAAGTTAAGCAACCGAAACCCCATGGATTCCTGGTTGGGTGACCGTCTAGGGAACCCGGTCACAAACGGCACCAGGGTTTTGGCCAAAGGGGTAAAGGGCATTGACTGACTGCAGGGTGACGAAACAAAGGACTAAAACAACAGAGGAACTCCAGAGATTATATGCACAATGCCCAAAAGGGTTATGAGGCTTGTTGCGAAAAAGACGCAACAATTAAGAAAAATTAAGAAAAAACACTTGCTTTTCAAATATAGTGTGACAGAGATGTGGAAGTAAAAAAAGTTGCCTGAAAGTGTCTTTCACGCCAAAACATCGTGGGTTAGAGCTTGCCAAGAATGTTCTGCACATTTCCGATTGATTATTTCCTGTTTTCTGGCATGGTAACTGATATGGTCATTAGACCCTGTTTTGACGCGCGATATGGTGGTGTTCTTTCAGGCTGGGTGTTGAGACCCAGGGCCGACCTACACGTTGGTTTGGGGATTTTCCCCGCCGGTATCTCCTACCAACGAGGCACCACAAGTCGGGTCAAGCGCTCGCTCTCGTTGACCTTTCTCAATCCACGCCGCCAACAGTGGGGATGGTGATACTCCCAACCGACAAGCTCAAGCACTCAAGCTGGTCCCCCATTTTCTCTAATTATTCCTCATTACTTTCTAAATATGATTATATTTCTTACAAAAATTATATTTATCACGTTCAAATGCGTTATAAATATTTTTTAAATAAGCCTCAAACGGCCAATTTTACTTCTATATTATTTGTCGATTAAAACGGAAAATTGTTATGACGAATGTCGCTGATTGATTTCATATTCATTTATTTAGTAGATGGAATCAGCAGGATCTAAATTTACATTTTAATAGAATATATTTTGTAATAGCAAATAAATATTTTCAATAAAACATCTTGGGAAAAATACGATCCATCACTGATGCTACCAAATTATAAAAATTATCAATTGTTTTAAAATCAACAATCCTTTATATTAATTAGATTATTAAATCTTTATATATCAATAAAACTTGAAGTTAATCTTTCTTTTAAAATGTATCTTATACATACTCTTATCAAAATACCTTTTCCTTCCTCACATTCTGTTGAGAAAGTGAGTATGTATTCCTCAAAATATCGATGCTGAAACTTTTTTGAATTACCTGGTATCGATGTTTTCTTTCCAAAATTTTCCGTTCGTTAGTAGAAAAACACTATGGCCTAAAATTGTGGACAAAATTTTCCCCAAAATGAATATTCCCAATCGATCGACTGTGATCGTAGTCCGTTAATTTGGGAAAGGATCTTCTAATTTTGGGTACTTTACAATGAGCTGCTAAAGGGTATTTTCAGAATTTTCAAAATGTCTCAAGTACTCCAAAATGTTTAACCCGGGAGTGCATGAGTGGTCTGAGAGACCGAAGCCTTTACTCTAATATTGTGATTGCAGTTTGGCAGGCCGTGACCACTGCTTCCCGGTACCTTTTCCTTCCACATACGAGTCACCTTCTGTTGAGAAAGTAGTATTGTTGCCCTTTCTAGCGGGGAGACATTCCCAAAAATTTGCTCCCGGGTCCCAGACACCACCTACGTGCACTCGTGCAACGCTATCAGTCAGTACTTTACCCGCCTTAACGAAATATTAGTGTCAAATGTCAAAACGATTATTTGTTTGAAGCATTCACTGACATTTTGTAAATCATGCAATGAAAGAAAATTGTCAGATATGTAAAATATATGAAATAAACTGAAAATAATATTTCAGTCTATTTCATTTTCAGTTTGTTACTTTAACAAACCATTAAATACAGTAATTAATTATTTAAAAATCTATCTCATTATTGAAAATAAGATCCATCTTTTTCTGGTACGCTCATTTGATCGAAATTGAATTAAGGGAAAAGCAGAGAAGGGTCTGTGAGACCAGGTGCGTGCACTGACGTTACAGAAGGAGGCGCATGCTGCCGGGTTAAATCGAATATAGCGAAGCAAGCTGATAAAAATGACGTAGGTCTCATTTTCAATAAAACCCTTAAAGTTCGAAATTGGAAAAAAAATTTTTTGCATCCCTTCTACAACTACATTATTGAAGCTAGATATTTCGTTTAATGAATTCTTTAAAAAATTTAAACCCTTATGTAATGCAATATACATTTTTTAAGTTTTTCCGTAATTGTATCGTAGACATTATAGGACCAGTTCATTTTCCCAAATTTCAATTCGTACTTCAAACATTACTATTGAATAATAACATAATACATAATGGGTTTATAATAAGTTAATAACGTAGTACGTTAATAAGTACAAGACTGAAATAAAGTACATTTCTCAATAACTATTTATATGAAAAAAAAGTTTTTGGAAAAAATTCAGACACCATAGCAACATATCTACGACCCAAAATTTTTCAGTAATAGTGGTAAAGCAGGGAAAAAGCAAATTTTGTCCTTTTTTTCCCGATTTGGAGCACGGAATTCTGCGTCCCTCCCGTCACGCGTGGCGCGGTAGCAGCGTGCCTGTGGCTCCGTCGACGGGGCGACGGCCGGCCGGCCGCTGACCCTCCGGCGAGCGTCCCGCCACGCTCGCTGACGCCGGGCAGCTGGGCTCAGTCCGCCTGCTCAGATTGCGCTCGGTGACAGAGCCAGCCAACGGAAGGGTTCGAGGCAGCGGCGTAGGAGGTGTGTTTTCCGCTGCCGGCAACGTTCGTTCCACTTCGCCCGAACGCATAAAACAGTCCGGGCACCGCCGCAGCACGGTCGCGGTCGACTTTCGCAACATATTACAATTAGAGATGCAACGTCGACAATAAATCATCGATATTTCTAAATGTGGATCTTCAAAATTAAAACATTGATATTAATAATACATCGCGATAGACGTAAAATTATTTCAAAATTAATATTAATGTTACGCTATTGATTACTGATTCCGGGGGCGCCAAATGCTGTCATTAGTCCCGTAAGTCTAGTGCGTCTTTTATCGGAGGTAGCTGTTATCTTCCCAAGTATGTGGGGGGGATGATAAGACAAGGAAGAGGGAAAGGGCACATCGCGCGCAGTCAGTGGCCCATTTGTTATGATATTGCTCCGACATTCGCCTGGTGTTGATCTCTCCGATCTCTCCACGGAAAACCATCGATCAAGACAGCCAGTCGCTAAATTCTCCTCCAGACAGCGACTGAAATTGACCTATTGCTCTACCACTCTCAAAAGGACCTTCCACTGCATGCCCGAAAGTGTCCCCCTCCAAAGCTACTAAAATTTTTCCCCCTGCTTGCGCTCTTTGTCACAATATAGCTCTCCTATCTCCCCCCTTTCTCTCATGGGTCCGCAGAAATTCAACACGCGAGATTGGCGATAACGACTGATGAGTGAGAAGGATCAGACGAAAGGCAGCCACGTGCTTCTACAGTAGGGTGTCCCAAAAGATCAACAGAAAATCAGCCGTGTCTTGTAGAGGTTTCGGCCTCAGTCCCAGTTTTACAAGGCTAATGCGCAGTGACAATTTTTTTACACAGTAGCTGCTGTTATTGGCAAATTTTGTTCGCGATTGTGCTTTTTTTAATGGCACCTTCTTCTTCGGCCAGAGTGTCGGCTGACAAACCAGACATCGCTAGTGTTCGGTCTGAAAGGGCAAGCGCGTGAAATGTTTCTCGTGTGGTTTTAGTACTTTCGCCAGCTCAAAAATTACATTAAATTTGCGCGATGGAAATGTAATGCAGATGGCGAGTGATGCGACGATTTCGGAATCCGGGGAAAACCGTAATTAGGGGCGGCGTGAAAGTGTAGCGAAAGGTCAGCTCACATTTTCAATTCCATAGGAAGAAAATGGAAGAACAAAACTGATTGAAGTGGGTTGTCTCACAGATTCTGCTATAAGGGAGAAAATTCATTACTTCTACACTGTAAAAAATTAAATCCTACTATTGGGAAAACTCATGGTGGAAATAACATGGAAAACTCATGGTGTTATTTCCACCATGGAAAAATAACAGCACTGAAGGAAGGCGGAGTTATCGACTGTGGCAGAGAATTACTCAGAATGCGATTACGAAAGCTTGGTTTCAAGTGGAAAAGATGCCAGTCCCAAAAGAAACTTCATCGAGCGCCCAATATTGTGACATGGCGTATGCGTTACTAACAAGAAATCCGTGATACAGGGGAAAAGGGTTTTGTATAGTGTATATCGACGAAACATACATTCAGGCATCACATGGTATAAATAGTGTTGGCAGTCTGAGGAAGAATGTGGAGTTACCATAAGAATAGGCAAGGACAGAGATTAATTATTGTTCATGGGAGGTGAAGACGGGTTTGTCGATGATGCCTTGTTGATATTCTCTTCGGAACAAAATGGGAGATTATTACATGTCAATGAATGCGAAAGTTTCACCAAGTGGCTGAAAGTGTTCCTGATAAAAATTGTCCGTGCCTCGTTTTAGTAATGGACAACCAAAATACCATTGTACCGAAATTGACAGAAAAACAAACGCTGCTTTTTGAGAAAAATAGTAAAATGGATAAATAATAATGGAGTTGCTTTTGATCCATCACTCACAAAAGCCCCGTTATTGCAAATCATTCAAAGTATTCCACTGAAAAACGATACGTCGTTGATCAAACAATCATTGAACATGGCCCAAATTTCACTCCGTCTTCCACCTTACCATCAGATCTCAACCCAATAGAACTTGTTTGGGGATTTATAAAAGGGCGCGTGGACGAAACAATTGGCACATCCTTAAAAGAAAGAAACATTTTGCAGAGAGCATTTGCACAATACAGTGCTGAACAAGGGAAAGGGAATGCTGCGAGCATGTGCAGGGAATAGAGGCGACATATAATAATTCAATGTATAGACCAACACACTGATGAATTCCGTCATTTCTTCAGACACTCCTGGCGGGGGAGTTCTTCTGACGACGACGAGGGCAGTGATGACGAGTGATGGTCAGTGCGATCGCTGCGTTCTGCAGTCGCCTCCTTGTCTCGCCTACGCGCTCTCTTATCGCCGGACGGGAAATTTCAGCTGCCGCAGGGTAGGCACTTCGAGACTTCCAAAGGTACGTCAACCATGATGGTTTCTTTGCGAGCGTTCAGCTATAGCTATGTAACTAGTGTCAAAGTCCTGCCACTGTCGGGTTGAAACCTAGGATCTCCCGATCAGAGGTCTGCCCGAGACACTTGATGCCTAGGGCCCCCTAAAGTTGGGTTTAAAGTCCTACGAAGGAGAATTTAATATGACAGAAGCTGTATTATTAATTTATAATGAAAAGGGTTTTACCGACAAACACAATTTTTTAAAGGACAATTAACAACTAGTGTTGCTCCAACAGCGCTACTTTTCGCATTATTTCCAAATTTGCAATTTTCGAAAATTCAGAGGTTAAACGAAAATGAGACCCGCCATTCTTTGAAGCACTTCTTCTTTCTATCCGTGGGGAAAATTAAACAATTAAATCAATTTTTAGAAAAAAAAGTTAAAACTTGTTTAAAAACCACACTTCATGCCAAATTACACGAAAAGTACTCATATTTTCGAAAATTGAACATGAACTTATTTGAAATCAGTCTTTAAGGCACAGATTTCATCAAGCAATTAATTAAATTGCACTTTTGCAATTTTCAAAATATCAGGATTTCGATCATGAAACTTGCAACACTCTTTTAAGTTCTTTTATGCTACCCGAGGATAAAGTTTGATAAAATTTTGGTGCCATTTGTGAAAATTTGGAAATTTTTAAGACCCTCAATCAAAATATGCAAATCAAAATATGCATTTAAAACCCCCCAAATCCTCGAGTTCATCTCCTACAAAGCATGAGACAGCGGCGTGGATGAAAGGAAGGTTTTTGACAAGACGGCGCAGCGGGACGAAATGGTGACGTGGTACGGACGGCGTCGGACGAAGAGACGGTGGCGTAGAAAGGACGACAGCGCAGGACGAGATGGAGGCGCGGAACTTAACACAGCGCAATGAGCTCTGAAACGTAACGTATTTCTGTACACGCAATGCGCGTGCCGGTTATACTGTCATTCTGACCGTTTGTTTTCTTATGTTGCACGATTGGCCATAGATGCCCCTAACGGGTGGGAACGTGCTTACTCACCGGTCTGTTCCAAACCTGCAGAATAAGACTCCCCGGACATTGAATCTCGGGGAAAGTCACGTGATGACGACAGTGGTTTCCTAGTGAAATACAATAGCAGTAGCTATTCTAGTGCGTATTCTTCATTTGGCACCAGCTCGGAATAAAATAAATTAAGGGATACAGTGTCATATCAGCTGAGCGCTTCTACCACATTTATGACATTATGAAAGTCATATCAAAAAAAGTATATAATAATATAGATATCGGACTAAAAATACCGAAAGTATAGGACTGAAACCTGGCATTCGCTAGATTACTCACGAGAGATCGTGGCGCGCGGGTGGCAAGACCGGTAAAGAGGCAATACGCTGCCGATACCTGTCAAGTACAAAGCAGCGACAAGCAGAGAGGGGACGCGGACGAAAGGACGGCTTTGCCGGGGACGGCGCAGCGGACGAAATGTGACGTGGGACGAGACGGCGTCGGACGAAGAAAACGGTGGCGTAAAAAGAGATGACAGCGCAGGACGGATGAAGCGCGGATGAGATGCCGACGCGGGAAGATACAGGATCGCGGAACGAGACGGCGCGGCGCAGGAAGAGGCGGTCAGTTAGGAAGACTGTGACAGCGGCGGTTGGTGCCGCAACAAACTGGGGGTTGCACCTCCATCCAATGACGAAATGTAACCTGGAACGGTAGCTCAGTGCATCAACCGATGCCACTGCAGCGCCTCTGACCAGGAGGTCCTAGGTTCGAGCCCCTGACGGCGGTGGGATTTTCGACACTGGCTTTCAGCTAGGTCGAATTCAGTCCCCTGTCTGGGGGAAAATTTGTAAACCGGCTGCTCTGATCGGTAGTTTTCCGTGGTTTCCCCGATCACCACCAGGCGAATGCCGGAGCAGTACCCTACCAAACGGGCCACGGTCGGGCGCGATCTGTCCTTCCTCTTCCTTGTCCTATGCTCGCCCTACTACACACACTTACACTAACATGCACTACGCTACCACATATTCCGGGAGACCGGTCGGAAATTTAGAACTTGTCGGCTGGGGGTGCCCCGCTGGGGGGAGAGTCCTGTTAGGGGTAACCCCATTAGCCGACGGTAGGTCGGTGCCGGATCTTGCCATCCCGCGAGGGAAATCACCGCTATCTCGAGAAAAACATGCGCTCACTAACGGGACTAATGACCGAAGCAGTTGACCCCCCGGAAACACGAAAAAATTAATCAATCAAACGGGAAAAGCAATTTCCCAAAAACAAAATACGAAAATATATAATAAAAATGTAAGCAAATCAATTACAACTAAATTAAGTAAGTTATATTGAAACACTACATACATAATTTTATGCGTATTGGCTGTGTTGGTATATACTCGTGGTTCTGGCTATATACCCCTGGCACCTTCCCCAGGTGCCACACAAATCAAATTATTTTAATTCGATAATTTCACACCCCGGTATATTTTGTAATAACAACCCTTCCCCACAAACGGTCGTATTCCCATCAACGATCTTCAACTGTAATGGACTTAACTGGCCTGCAAGGGGAAAAATGCAATATGCATTCATCGTGAGGCGCAGAAATAGACTTCCTTCCCGAACAGCCAACTTTACACAAGGAACTCATCAAGTTAAAATTTGAATAACAAAAACAATATCAAATGAAAAAAAAAACTTTAAACATAACAAATAATTCATTAAATGCCGTTAATAATTGACTTAACTTGGGGATTTCAATTACAAGCAAAATTCATAATATTATGTTGCAACGAGCCCGGCGAAGACAAATATTGTTATTCCTTGAGATTGTCTCAATCGCCCGCCGACAGCGCCACCTTCCTGGTTGCCCCCCAAAAAGACCGCATGCTCCTCTATTAAATCAGAAAGACCAAAAAGTAAATGGAGTAAACCCCAATAGTTAGAGCGTGGTGCAATACGCAAAAATACCAGACAGAGGAGAGGGCGCCAGTTCGACGCTCTTTGGTTTCAAAATGATTTCAATAGATCGATATTGCCAATTATGAATATTGAATGTCATTAAAAAAATGTATACATGTAAGGTATTATGAGATCTTTTTCGATTATCTGGGGGTTCTGCGACCGAAGCACGAGCCACTGTGCCACGGGACGAAACGGCGATACGGGAAGAGACGGGCCAGCTGGGACGACAGTGCGGCACAGGACAGAACGGCGACACGGAAGGGGAAAGACGGCATGGACGGAGACGCAACTAAGCTATTAAGGAAGACAGGCGACAACTAAGATAATACAACTAAGTTATTTGGTCAATGTTTATACAAGAACATCTCATTAATACAATGTTTATCTATATTTATATTTTTGAATTAAAATTTTAGTCCACATTTTCTCCATATTCTGAACATTTTATCCATTTAGGAAAATGTATACAATATAAATCCAAGCGCTGATTATTACAATTCTGAAATTTGTCACAATAGTTGGGAAATTATAGATAGAAATAAATGGACATTTAACTTCACAGTGGTTAAGTTTAAATAAAATTGATTCAGTGCAGCAATTTGATGCAATGCAGCAATATTGAAATATAAGGAATATATTTGTGAAGGAACAAACTTTAATTATACCATTAACATTTTTTTATAGAAAACTACCAGTGACTTTCTAATTGGTCTAACAAGGCATTATCCTGTTGAAGCATTTCTGTCAACAAATCTTGTAGAATAGCATTATTTAAAGGAAGATCTTCAGATGCAAAAAAAAATCACTTCTTATTTTCGAGAAGTGTTTGTTATTAGATGACGAAGTATCAGTTGTACTTGTTTGATGTGCATCATCAACTATAAAAGAAATTTCAAAATAAACTTACATTAAAGCATTTTGGAGGAAAATAAAAGTAAAAAAGAACCTGAGTGCAGATTAAAGATCAATAACACCTTTAAATAGCAGTAAAAGGGCAAAAGAAAATATGGTATAATTTAAATTTAAAAATCGGGATTATTCGATCAATATGTTTCCCCGAGTATCACACAAAAAAAAAACTAAAAAAGGCGCATCCTTTGGTAATGCCTGAGTTTTGCCTGATGAAATGTGTCATTGCCAAAAACTTCACACTAATTTTAGTTCGGGAAGGGAACCTTAAAAATATTGTTGCACAAGAAAAGAGTTTTTCATGAGAAAAAACCAAGGGTATCATTTTGTAATATGTTTATTGCTAACCCCAAGAGCAAAGTCCTTTATCCCCTATTCATTAATTGCTGAAATCTTATTATGATTAGTCACAAAAATCTACTAAAAGTTAAATTAAAAAAGGTTTGGGAAAAAAACATTAACAACCTAAATAAATCTGCAAAAATAATAGGCTGTGATTTCTAGAAAGGGTTTAATACTTAATTGATTCTGTTTGGGAGAACCCAAAAGAATTAAGTTTAAGATGGTAAAACACCCTGATCAAATGCTGCAAATTCATATTAATCGTTACATGTAAAAGATTATAAAACCACTTATGCAAAAGTGTAATCAAAATAATATGGGTATTCCCCAGTGCATATTTCAAACTATCCAGTCACCTCATTGTTCAAAAAAAATAAAAAGGGTTTTAAATAAAAACGGGATTTTTGGAATTATCCCTTCAAAGTACTTTAAAAAAGGGTGGAAAAAGGGAAAAAGGGCAAGAAAAGAATGACCCCACTTACAGATGAAAAAGTGACACAACATGACATAATGCAGGATCCCGAACAACATTTCACATTCAGCTCAGTTGGAATATCCATTGGTGGGGCTTTAAAGGGGATTTTTTGGGAGGGGAAAGGTTTTTTCCCGATATGTCCCAAAAGTTCTGTGGGTCAAAAAAGGGGGCCTGCTGTGCTGTGAAAAAGTACCCTTCCCCCTTTTCCCCCCAACCCGGGGGCCCCCTTTTGGGGCCCCTTTCCCCAAAAGCGACATTTTAAAAGGGGTGCCCCAAAAAAATTGCACGTTTAATTTAAAATCTCTGCCAGAAAGTATAATTTTATAAAGTAAAAAATTTTTTGTCAATACCTCTTTACATTACCAGCCCCATAAATTGCATTGTTGAAAAAAAAAAAGTGCATTTCGAAAACTGAACCGTTTGAACATGGGGATGGCCCATGTTGGTTGAACTCCTACAAAAGCTCTTGTTATATTTTTATTGGTTTTTCTTTTTGGGTTCTTTTTAATGGCCCTATAAATTTGAAGGGAAAGGAACAGCACAAATTTATTGGATTAGTTTTCTTTCTACCGTTTTCCCAGATCCATTTATAGACAATGGTTACCATATTTCCCGAATAAACGAAAATTTTGAAATTTTTAAAAATTTTTAATTTCCCCCTTACGTTTATAAAATAAAATTCAAACTTCCTAATTAACTAGAAAATATCTTTTTGATGATAATGTAAAAATTGGCTATCGCTATTTTCTTCTTTCTTAAAATCATCAAAACCCTGATTTTCATTTTCACACCCACTTATTCATCATGTATCAACGTTTTTCCTTTTTAACTTCTTCCCGTACCGTCGCCCTTTGCCCAGGCTCCTTATAAACCCGGTTCTGCTGGCATTCGTCTGGTGTTGACAAAAAACCACGAAAACTACCACACACCCGGTCGTGAATTCCCTCCAAACGCTGCTGAAATTGATCTAGCATCTAGTTAGTGTCGAAAATGCTGCCACCATGGGAACTCGATCCTGAACCTCAGGACAGAGGCACCAGTGAATGTCCATAAACTGGCTGAACACTGTGAAAGAACACAGAGAGTCATAATTTGGGGTGATTAAATGCTATATTATCAAATTTTAAACGTTTTTAGTTTTTCAAAAATCAGTTTCACCCACTTTGAATAAAAGCTGGCCAAAAAAAAAAAATTAAAATTTAAAACAAAACTCTTACACATTTTGGGTAATTATACCACAAAATGATCATATTATTTATAAATAGTAATCTTTATTATTTTAATATAAAAAATTGCTGCTCCAGATCAGGCAGACTATTCAACGACTAAACTTTCTTTAACTAGCTAGCAAACCAAGTTTAAAAATTTTGCATGCAATTACGTATTTTGATACCGTCTTTTAACAAGTGCTCGTCAACTTTAGCTAAAATTTTGCAACAATACAACTCAACCGGTGCACTTTCTCAGGGATTCAACGTTTAATCATTTTAAATTAGACAACAGAACCTTTTCCTTTTAACATGTAATGGGGGTATTATGTACGGGGTAGATTTAGCCCTTGAATTAACTTGATAAAAACGGGCATTTGCCCCATATTTCCTGTTTTCGTAAACGAAAAGGCTGAATGAAATGGGACCAGGAATCTCGGGAAGAGTTTATTCTCGGAACGAGCGACTCGTGATTTGGGGGCCTTGGGAGGTGAATGCCACCTTTTTCGTAGACATCAATGAGTCGTCAGTGACATATCCGACTCTCCGGGGCGGAAGCGTGCTGACATGACATACTGCTTAAAATTCATCAAATTATCGGAACAGATGTTCCCCTTCCCGTGACTTTGGTTTATCATATAAGATGATTTAGTTTCAATTTGCCCATTGAAAACCCATTAACACTCAAAAATAACACAATTTCAGTTATCGTATACCAGTTTTTCTGAATATTGCGTAATCCTGTTAATTTTTGTGTTTTTCGTTAAAGGGCAAAAAAATGTCACAATTGATAACTAAAATTTTAAAAAAATTGACATTGAGCACTGCTGAATAGACCTATCCGCTGAAAACAGAAGCGTTCAATTAAAATTAATAATTAAAAAACTTTAATTTATGCCCCATTATTTATTATTTTTTGTACATTTTATTCTCAAATTGAAAACTTAAAAACACATTAAATAAATATTCAAAGACTTTTTAAACTTAATAAGAACTTGAAAATAACATTTTTTAGCCCTGTTTGTTAATTTATATTTAAGATTTAATGACAAAACAAGTTAAAAAAAAAAACGCTCGAAAAAGAAATGACAATTACTTTATTATTTCATGAACTTTAAAAATTGATAGTAAATGCTTCATTCACAAACAAAAAATCAAGATAAAAATCGATGTTAAAAAAATCTGCTTTAATAAACTGATGTTTAAAACAATGTTTTTTTAAAACCTTATGGAACATTTTTTTTGATCTTTCAACCCTTTTCACTTTTTTTGTGCACTGACAATACGTAAAAGGTAACAGGTTTGAAATGTTTTTTTCCCAGGTGCAACTATTTAATTTATTCCCGTTAATTAAATTTTTTTATTCCCAAAATATTACTCAATATTTATACTATTTTTTTTAAAAATTTACATACAAAAGCAAAAAAATGTGAAACCCATATCTCTAGTAATTTCCATAATAAACTGATATCCAAAACAAATTTTTTTAAAATGTTTCAAATTTTAAAAAATTTTTGAAAACTTTTGAAATTCGACTTAGGTCTGGTCTTTCAAAAAATGAATAATTTCTATTAATTTATTTACAAGTTTATTTAGGGGTCTAAAATTTTTTATTTATAACATTTTTTAAAAGAATTTTTTTAATTTCGTGCGTGGACGAAATCCTTACTCACACTAAGTAATTTTTAAACCCGAGCCTCTTCCGACTCCCCGGGTGGTTTGGACCGCTCACGAAATCCCGTCCTTTTTACATCGAATCTCCGGGTCTGCCGTCTTTGCCTCCTCAAAGAAAAAAACTATTCACCGGGCATTTTCTCCCCCTTTCCCTTGGCGGTTCCCCCTCCCGGCCCCCCCCTTTTGGCCAGCGAGAATGACTACAGCTCCCGAGATACGGGGAGAAATTTCTGGTTTGTCGTCTTTTTATTTTGCCACGCCAACTTTTCAACTCGAATTAATTAAAATATCCGAGTACGGTTTCCTTTAAAAAATTTTGCAAAATTATTTCTTTTACTGAGGCTATATCATCCAAAAGCACGTAATTGCGTAGTAAAAAATTAAAAATGCGTTCTGCTGGCTAGTTTAATTTTTATTGGGAAAACCCCGGGAAAGGGGTACGAGCAATTGGTTGTATTATTGCAACATTTTTTCTAATGTATAGATAAAAAGGAATAACAACGAATACTTATGATATATAATAAAAAATTGAAAGGGGAAAATTGTTCTGCTACCCAGTTTATAAGTTATTTCGATTTGGACAGTCTGCCAAAAGCTACGAGAGGTTGGATTGTATTGTTGCAACATTTTTTTTAAATTGCAACACTTAATTCCCGAGCTATATCAACAAAAAACGTAGTCATATGTATAATATGTTGAACGGAAACGTGTTCGCTCGGAGCTAAAAGTCATTATGAATTGAAAATCTGAGAGCTTAGGTTGGATTGTTTTTGGGACATTTTTGTTGAATTTTACGAGAATTTAATTCGGATATATCACAAATAGTATTTAATTTTTGAAAAAGGTTAAAAATAAACTGTTTTCTGCTCGTTATTTAAAAAAATTATTACAAATTGAATGGACTGCCTGTTGAGCCGGGGTTAATGGTATTACCATTTTTATTACTTTTTAAATAATAAATAATAATTTATTAATAATTTAGTAATTTTGGGAGCCTGTAATTATTCTATAATTTGAGTATAAGTAGTTTTGTTTTAACTTTTTTCTGATTTTGTTTAGTTTAAAAAAAATTTTCGAGTTGAATGGTGTTGAATTTATTATTATTTTTAGAAAAAAAATATTTTTTTATTAATAAAATTTTTATTTTGGTGAAACTATAATTGCTTATAACTCGTGTATAAGATATTTATTCTAACTTTAATTTTTATTTTGTGTCAGCTGGTTTGTTCTAAAGCTGGCTGAACATTGAAATTATAGAAAACAAAGCCAAAAAATTTGGGGAAAAGGGCTTTTTTAAATTTTCCTACAGCCTTAAATTAGAGCTCTTTTGTGTTTTCGTGTGTCAGCCAGATTGATGGACCTCTACGTGATATCAGTTGATTCCTGAACCAACCTCGAGGTGGGAACGAGGGGTGTTGGATAAAGACGAAAACGCGAGGGAAAACCGAAAACCGCGGCCCCAGACGATGGGCGTCGGGGAAAAAGGGGGGGGGGAAGTGAAGGCGCAGGGGAAAAAGGGGGTTTTGGGGAAAGAAACTGGGGCACGAAGTGACGCCCCAAAAAGAGTCACTTACGGGGGATGATACAGCGCCGCCCCCCTCGGCGCCGTGTTTTTCGGCGTCACCATTTTGATCCGCGCCGTAGTCCTTCCTGCGCCGTCGTCCCCCCGCGCCGCCGTATCATCCCGCGCCGTCTCTTCCCGGGGGCGTCCAGGGCCCGTTATCCAAACCCCCCCTTACCCCCGCGGAAGTGCCCGGGGGAAGATCAACGACGTGAGACCAAGAAATGATAGCCAGAGTAGTCGGGATTTGATTTGTTTTTTTCGTGTTTCCGGGCGTCACTGCTTTGGCATTAGCCCCGTTGTATAGTACATGTTTTCTCGAAAATGCGCGGTTATTTTCCCCCCGCTGGATGGCGGATCCGCCCGACCTACCGTCGGCTGTGGGTTCCCCAACCAGGACTCTCCACCAGCGGGGCAGGCCGGGGCAAGCTCCAAGCTCCCCCCACCGGCCTCCCCCAATGGGGGTAGGCATGTTGGTGAAAGGGGGTGTAAGGGGGAGGATGGGGAAAAGGAAGGACAAACGCGCGCGCGTGGGCCCCTTTGGTGGGGACTGCTCCGGCATTCGCCTGGTGATGATCGGGGAAACCACGGAAAAATACCGATCAGAGCGTCGGCCGCGAATTATCCACAGACGGCAAATTGCCAGTGAAAACTAGTGTCGAAAATCGGGCCCCCCAGGACTCGAACCTAGAACCTCCCTCAAAGTCGTTGCAGTGGGAAAGCAGCGGAGAAATACGGGGACGGGGAAATGAGGGGCTCGGTTTTTATCACGTAAAGTGACGTCGGACAAGGCGGAGAAGGCAGAGGCACTAACGGCATGCGGGCTTCCCGGGGACGCAGACGAAGGCGACAGGGCAAGAGTAAACCCGAAGGAGGGACCGAAAAATGAAAAAGAACTTTCTATTATTTAAACCAAAAAATGAGGAAAAAAAACAATATATTCAGAATAAGAAGAATACGCGAGTCCGGGCCAAACAAATTTGGTATGCATTTTTTATATATTCCCTTTAAATTTTTTTTTATTTTTATTTTTTGTATATTTTTTTATTTTTTTTTTTCTTTAAAAATTTTTTAAGAAAATTCAATTTTAATAATGTTAAACAAATTTAACATTTAAAAAATATCTTCATAAGGCTAATAAATTTAAACTTCATAAATATTTTCTATAAATTTAAGATTTTAAAACACTTTGGGTTTATTTTTTTTACATAATAGACCCCCAGTAACAAGGAAAAATTTCCCTTCCATACAGTTATTAATTTTTTTTCCTAAATCGTCAAAATTCATTGTAAAACCACCCTTTGCCATTACTCAATAATCATTACACAAACACTAATAATCTGTAAATACAGGATCATTTTATATTCATTCTTATTCTCTTTTTCTTTTGTGGTGGGAAAAGACCGGGGGCTGGGCAATTGAGGCGGTGAACGAAGGGGGCGGGAAGGGACGGCCGGCAGGACGAGAAAGGGAGAATGGGCCCAAAAGGGGGCGCGGGGGAAACGACGGGGGCCGGAAAGACTGCAGCGGGGAAATGACGACGGCAGGAAGGGCGGTCGCGCGGAAGACGCGCCAGCGTAGAACGACGCGGCCCTGGACGATATTGCGGACAGGAAGGTCACTGGCGCGGGAAGGGAAAGGGGTCCCGAGACGGCGGCGGGAAAAGGGGCGGGGGCGCGAGACGGTACGGTGCGGGGCCGTGGGGGCCGGGGGCAGATGGCGCGGGAAGGGAAAGGGGGCTCGGGGAAAAGACGGAATCGCAGGTCAGATGGCGACGCCAGAAGACATGGCGGCGCGAGACGAGACTGTGGCGCCTGGCGAGAGGGCAGCGGAAGAAGAGAAGGGACGGGAAGAACGGCGGAGGCGAAGAATCCGGCGTAAGTTGGGCGAGGGGAAAGAGTTGGGGAAAAAGAGAGGCGGCGGGGCATGACGGACAGCGATGTTCAACCAGACGGGGAGCGGAGGAAATGACGGAATCGTGAGTTTTGAGGAGGGAGATGTCGGGGGGAGAAGGCAGTAAAAGACATGATGGCATGCGGTTTCCAGCGATGCGGGATGAGATCCCCGGGGGGGGGACGAGACTGCTTCGTTGGAAGTTCGGCGGTCGAGACTGGGCGGCGGCCGGAACGGGGTGGTCGGAATAAACGGCGGCGCACGACGAAAAGGGGAGGCGGGAAAAATTCGCGGGAGAGGGGCGGCGCGAGAAAAGATGGTAGCGCAGGAGATGGGGA
>CAXIVR010000776.1:0-23426 GCA_964035755.1 Teleogryllus oceanicus
TGTCAGTGTGGCTGCATCTGCTTATGATTTTTTTTTCTTTTAATATATATCTTCGGTTTAACATACATTTCTTTTAAAGTGTTTTTAATTTAATATACATAATATTGTCACTTGATTCAAAATATTTGACAACCACAAAATATTAGTACAATCAATTATGTATAATAATAGATAAAAGAAAAAAGGTAGTGGTGTTGTAGTGATCTCAAAACCGAGGGTAGGCCCGAAGTCGTGCCTCTGACATGGTTGTATTTGTGTTCGTCCTTTCATCCCTTATCATTTCGTTTTATCTTCTAGTTACCATCGTTTACTCAATAGTGGTCGCTAATGACCTAGATGTTGATGCGACCTTAAATGACAAAACAAGAATGTAAGGTAAATACAAAGGAAAACTGTAGAAGTTGAATTACAGTTTTGTATTAAATACTATTATCAACTCCCAGGCAGTTTGATGTTTAGAAAAATTCACGTTTTTCAAATGAAATGCATGAGCAAATTTCTTCTGCAAGCAGTCAGAACATATAATCTTCATATTCCCTTAGGATGTTTCTTTAGAGATTACTCTTAACTAAAAATTAATAGTGAAAATTTGTATGTATTCTCCTCTCAATATACGAAACCAGAAAAACGACATTCTCAAATGCGATCTAAATCATCAGAGTGGTTACATTTGAATGCTGGGAATAAGTTTCAATGACTAGTCTAATTTCTAGATCTTTCCTCTTGAGGTGGTGTAACAATCTGGATTTGCTGTTAAGATGCGTATTGTAAGGAAGTGAAGGTGTGCGTATTATGAGGAAGTGGTATCGTGAACATTATTCTTGAATTTCAATTCACAATACAAAGCAGGGTTATCGAAGAATAAAGGAATGGAAAAGGAAATAAAATAAAGAGGGGGAATATCATTCTTTATTGGACTCGTATGCAGACCACCCAAGAAATACCTTGAGCCTTTTTTCCCCTATACCATCATGAAAAATCAGTATCACTTGATTCAGTCACTAATTCATTAGATGACTATTGATCTGAGATATTTTGAATCGTCGGCTGACTATGTGAATATCAGATGGGCAATCGATAAATGCAACTGAAATCAATATGAATGGATAAATAATTAGATGACAGCATGGGCGAGGCGATGGTCCTCTACATTATCTAATCCCTTTGTAATAAAAAATCCTTTTAGATATTCATATTCTTTATTACGAAGGGACTTTTGGGAAAATGCTAGAGTCTGAAGAAGGCATGTTCACTATAGATGCCTTGATTTAATATGCAAAGAGATAACAGGAATCAATTTAAACTAAACATAAATGGCAATGACATAGAAAATACGATATACACGGGAAATACGTTTGATTTACTTCGCAAAAACTAGTTCACAATTCGGTCTTTGAAGGAAGACATTAAGAAATTGCTTCGAGGGTAGCAAATATAAATTTTCATAGTCTGAGTTATCAGAATACACGAAACAATTCAAATTTAATTTTTAAAGACTAAGATCTTTTTAGGTGTTAATTGTCAGTGGAGCGTGAAGAAGTGGACACACGTTCCATGAAACGTTGTAGTGAATAATAAAACCAGTAACCTGAGCTTTGGTTTTCCTGCCCCGTTCAAGAACTGGTCCCCTGGTCATTCCAGTCCCAGGGATGGTGTTTTGTGTTTGTGGTGTTTGTGTGTGTGTGTGTGTGTGTGTGTGTGTGTGGGGAGAGAGAGAGAGAGAGAGAGAGAGAAGAGGACACTACGTGATTCATCATTCACCTTCGTCATCATCCTCATCATTATATACCTCATCCCCCAGGGCTAACAAGCCTAGGATTTAAAAAACGGATTTAGCATAAGAGCGGATTCCTCCAGACACACATACACATAGGGTCGTGCACTTCCTGGGTGAATACGACTGGGGTCGGTGGGTAGGTTCCAGTGGTGCATCGCATGAATCTAGAATGACCATTTCTCTACAAAAATACTTAAAATACTACTTAAAATATAAATAATATTAATTTAAATAATCTAATACTAATAATAATTATAATAACTATATTGGTTATTTTTATTAACGCCGAGTCACCCGTCACTTAGTGTTTCTTAATTTTATTTGCCGTCTTCGACTCGCCCCTCCGCGGCCGGCCTCAGCTCAGCAACCTGGCGCCCCTGGTCCAGCGCGGGTGGCGCTCCTCAAACGCTACGCCCCCTCCTGCTCGCTTGCCTGCCACCCCGCCGTCACCGCTGCCTCCGGCGTCACCAGCGTGCGTGCTTTTGCCGCTATATCCGCAACCAACGGCGATTTCCTTCGCCACAGCCTTCCCCATCAAGGTCCCAGTTGTCATGATGATCGCCCTGCACCGCGTCACCGTTACAGGCTGAGTTAAACGGAACTGTAAAGTATTTCCGCTGCAATTGCTTTACGAGCCAGAACCACGAACGCACTCGGTCCCGCCCCGCCCCGCCCGCCCCGCCCGCCCGCCCCGCATGTTTGAAAGTGCAGCTCGTGTTGTACTGAATATGGCGATTAATGGAGTGTCGCCAATGGACGAGTACTCCTCCCAAGTACGTTAAAATTACGCAAATTTTCCCAATATTCATGTAGAATCAAATTTCTATAAACGGTATTAAACATACATAAAACATGTTCTGTCTGAACCATAAATAACGAATTTCAAGTGAACATCATACTACACGAACTTAATCAACGCTGTAATTCATTGCAAGAAAGATTCTAAAAAATAAAACCTTCAACATTTTCTTGAGTTAGTAAATACAAATAAATTTAAATACTCAATTATCTAGTAAAGCCAAACCTCCATCTTTTAGCGTAGTTTTTGGATAACAATTGTCCTACAACCGGAATGAAGTCTTGGTGCTCTAAGACTCACTGCAGGACTGTGATTAAAATCGTTTGTGTATTATCGTTCTGATACTTGCATGTTGATTAGCGAAAGTTTTCCATGTAAAATGTGGAAAAGGTAATTTTATCCGTCACATCCTAAATGTTTGTGAGGCGCAAATTCCTGTTCAGCCAGAGCTGTCAAAAGATGTAGAGAACTCGTACCATACAAACCGTCAGAGCATTTCCTATGTTCATCCAATAGCGAATGGTTCAACTACCATGTGGAATTTTCTTAGTAGCATTTACAATTACTTATTAAATTTGAATCTTCCGCAACTCAAAATTTCCAAAAATCTATTCTAACATAAAATCTTCTTAAAGATAGTTGATAAAATGTTCACAGAGTTGGTAAATTTGTCATTCGCTGCTTAATAAATGTTGCGCCCAGGAGAAAACCCTTGTTCCTGAAAATGTTATTTTTAAATGCTTGACTTTTCTTGAGCAACGACCGTGTTTGAATTATTGACAACGATAAGATGCATTGCTTTTTTAAAATTTATTTCTTCTCGTTCGACATACTTGTCTTCTGAGGAGGTTAAATTATAAATACACGTTTTACTTTTGGGAATGGCCATCCATAAGCAATGGTTTATATTACTCTGAATAACGTAAACATTGGGTAAAGTAAATGAAGCGAGGTTGAAGACTGTTTCAGTTTGATCTATTGAGCAGTTATAGGGGATTACGATGGTTTGAATCGGTCTTTGGTATACAAGGATTTAATACGTGAGTTGCATGCATATGCATCTTAGCGAAAATTAAGGAGCATGAAGTGTGAAGGTTTGGAAAAGTTTGAGCTATCTGAGTTATGTGATCACACTGAAGGCACTTTCAATTCTCTGCAATCTGGTGTTCGGAATGAACCAGGGGCATTTAAGTTCTTCTTAAAAATACATTCTGAATGGCTGTTTATTTTTGGACATTGCTTGTCACTGCACAACCCCAAAATGCATTGCTTTGGTGAGTCACTTGACGTGAAATGTGCTTCCAGAGTACAAATCCAGACCTCTGTAAGACTACAAAATGCGAGATATTCAGAAAACAGACGTTTGCAGATGATTCTGATGGTTCCTGAGTGAACAACGGAACGTTAAAAAAGGAAAGAAAAAAACCGAGGCATCCTTACTCGAGAGGAATAGGGAAAGAAGGCGGGAGGAGTGCCGACAGCACAGCGCCTGATGTGGCGTTTAAGCGAATGAATAGCTCAGTCTGTGCTCCGGCTAATTATACTGAATGCAATCGATACGGTAAACGACCACAAGAAATACATTAAGCAGCTAGGAAGGCGGCAAAGGGAATTCAGAAGCCAGTCAGTCAGGAGGCGTGCAGGAGGCGGGAGGCTGACGAAGGGTGGAGAAGGGCTTAGTGAGAAGACGGAGGCGGAGGAAGAGTACTCACCAGGCGACCACGGGAAGGGCACGGAACAGCCCCTTAGGGAACTGTCACATTAGCAAACCTTGACACTTGAGTGTTGTAGACATTGTTTGGCGATATCTCAACATTGTCCCAAGACACAAACATTGTGACTGCAAAATCCATCTTACAATTAGCCAACTGAACCTTCAATCCCAATAAAGGAAAACCAGCAACGTGTTACTTTATCATTTTAGCTTGATAGATGTTTTAGCGTAGATGTTTTTAGCTTGATATCTTTAGATGTTTTGGTGTACAGATATTACTTTTAAAACGTTTTACCAATATCAAATTCTAAATTAATTCCTGTCACCTGTCAGAAGAATGTCAAGTTTTGTAATTTTATATTTGTTAAAGAACCTCAAATTCGTAGAATTTTAGAATTATATTTTCTAATTCTACATTCCTCAGAAAGATTATCTAGCTACAATCTCACTGAGGAATATTTTAATGTAATTTATATATTTAATATTTACCAAATATATCTTTTACATTTTGAGAATTATACACAGATACGTACACTTTTGGCATTTAAAACTTCTCAACTAATAATCACGAGAAAACCTGTTTATAAAACGTTTGTGTTTCCTTCATCTCCAAAATCTTCATTCTTCTTGAAATTGCTCCTTGGCATCCGGAAAAAATTTTCCGGATTCCTGGTACAAGCGGATCATATGAGCACGACTTTATGTTTATCGACCAGTGGTCTGAATGTTGATTGTCTTGCATTGCGCCTTCAGTAATTCTCATTTCTTAGATACTTTTTAAAATTTTAATTACTCAATTCTTCTTCACCTTCAACAATAAGCAAGGGTCCATTAGAGTTTTAGCTCGGTAGAAAATGTTCAAAATTTCGAATGTCATGGAGAATTACTCGCTATTACCAGCCTCTCATGAGTATTTAAGTCGTATGCGCAGATTCTCAGTTGATTACCGATGTTGGTTTGTCATCGAAAACAAAGTACGGCCACAGGAATCAACTCTGCGTTAATATCGAGCTGGCAGAAGGCCTCTGCTTCCTTTGCATTAATTTCGTGCGTCGCTACATGAATGCGCTAGATTTGTGAGTGGAGGACAGGCAATGTCCCGCATCCCACGCAGGTGAGTGCTGTTGGTCGAATGTCCATATCCGTTCTGAAAATCCGACATCGGAGATATGATTGCTTGATTGATTTTTCGTGTTCGGGCACGTCAACTGCTTGGCCATTAGTCCCGTTCGTGTAGTGCACGTTTTCCCCAGGAGATGGCGGGATCACCCCGCTGGATGGCGAGTTCGCACCGACCTACAGGTCGGCTAGTGGGTTTCCCTAACCAGGACTCTCCCACCAGCGGGCACCGCCTCAGCTGGACAAGCTCAAGCTCCCGACCGGTCTCCCGGAATGTGGTAGTAGTGCATGTTAGTGTAAGTGTGTGTAAGGAGGATAGGACAAGGAAGAGAAAGGAAAAATCGCGCGCGGTCCGTGGCCCGTTTGGTAGGGTACTCTCCGGCATTCGCCTGGTGTTGATCGGAAAAACACGGAAAACTACCGATCAGAGCAGCCGGCCGCTTGAATTCTCCTCCAGATAGCGACTGAATTCGGCCTCATGAAAGTTAGTGTCGAAAATCCTGCCGCCGTCAGGACTCGTCGGAGAGATGAAAATTTGCCCAATTCGCTATATGACTGAGTGGTGAAAACTGTGAGCGGTTAAAAGTCAGCTCTTCCATCTCGTAATACAACTGCACATTTCTAAGAGTTTCAGATCTAAAATCTTGGGAGTGTTGATATCTTCAAAAGTCATCAATATTTGTACAAATTTTCAAAAAAAGGTGGTACCATTGATGATTTAAGCAAACAAAGCAACGTGTCTCCCAAAAAATTCGGAAGCAACTTTTCCCCATTGAGCGTAATCCTGCAAAGCCTTTCTTCCGCAAGTCGACCCCCTCCCCAAAATTGAGGTAATCCCTACCGGTGGAGCTCAGTGACCACGCCCAAGGCCTCTCACAATAGCCCGCGACCGTGAACAGCAACAGGAGGGACATGCGATTCCATAAACGCCAACGGGATAAATAATGGCGCTATGAACCTGCAGCGGCTAACGAGAACTTTAAGAAACAGTTGCCGAGGCAAATCACTTCTAGCTATGCTGCTGTGTTCACTCTTTGTTTTGCCATCTACCGATGTGTCTGCGGAGCTGCTATGAATAAGGAATACTTTAACGAAAGAATATTCATTAGGAAAAACAAACTACGAGTACGAAGAATGCAAAACGTCTACGAACTTACAGCAAATACAACTACGAGAAACTACAGAAATTTTGTCAATAAACTCCAATGTACTTTAACAAAATAGAATTAAAATTTCCCTCAATTTTTATAAGCACTAATGGAATAGAAAACAATTATACTATAGTTACTAAATATAACTAAAATAACTCACATCACAAATCCACGCTCTAACCACAATTCGCCCTACACTCTCAATTCCACTTGACAACAGTGTCCCCTGTCGCGCGCAGTTAACGCGCTCGATCAGCTGAAGAGCTTTGCCGCCATTTGCTGCACTTTCATTGGTCGAGAGGTTTCGCGTTCCGGCCGAGATAAATGTTGACCATTCCTCCGTTCCCGACGTGTTGTGAACGCTGCCGAGATGTCCATCTTTCAACTTTCTTTACGTTCCGTTCGCGTTCGTGTTACTGTTCCCGGGCTATTGTGGAGCAGCCTTGATTGATTTTGATTGATTTTTCGTGTTACGGGCGCGTCAACTGCTTTGGTCATTAATCCCGTTAGTGTAGTGCATGTTTTTCTCGGAGATGGCGGTGATCGTCCCCAATTGGATGGCGATATCGGCCCCGACCACCGTCGGCTAGTGGGTTTCCCCAACCAGGACTCTCCACAGCGGGCACCGCCCCAGCCTGGACTAGCTCTAAGCTCCCGACCAGTCTCCCGGAAATGCGGCAGTGTAGTGAATGTTAGCGTAAGTGTGCGTGACGGGAGAGGATAGGACAAGGAAGAGGAAGGACAGATCGCGTGCGGTCCGTGGTCCGTTTGGTAGGTACTGCTCCGGCATTCGCCTGGTGTTGATCGGAGAAACCACGAAACCTCTACCGATCAGAGCAGCCGGCCTCTAGAATTCTCCTTCAGACAGCGACTGAATTCGACCTAGCTGAAAAGCTAGTGTCGAAAACCCTACCGCCGTCAGGACTCGAACCTAGGACCTCCCGGTCAGAGGCGCTGGGAATTAACGCGGCGGTCGAGCCAAGGAGCCTTTCAGCGACGCGCTCACCGGCGACTGCGCAAATCCTCGCTCGTGATATCTCGAGCTGTCAATCCGAGGACCACGGGAAACCGTATTCTCAAACACCCTTCGCGATGTCATGCGCACATGACGAGCGGTATGTTGGCAACGCATCACTGCTCTCGATTGTCTCAAACAGCTGTTTACGCGCGTTGACTCTGATTATCGATGTTCTTAGGCAAGAAAATTACATTACACACATATTATTAGTGAAGATATATTATAAACGTTATTTCATATAAAAATCATGAGTTGATATATTAGTAACATCTACGAGCGTACAAAGTTATTAGATAAAATACGATTAGTGGTAACTACATTTTATTACGCACCTTCCCTCAGCAAGTGAAGGAAATGAAGTTATGTTAATACTGCTTACTATTCGTGTGAATTTCACTGCTCCAAACCCCACTCGTGATATCGCGAACGCAAACCACGCCCACTCGAGAAAAGTCGAGCGATTAAGAATACGGAAACTCGCATTTTATTCGTTTTGACGTCAATCACGAACGGTTAAGAATAGGTGAAGGGGTCAGACCGGAAGGAAGGTGAGAGCAGTGAAGATATCTGAAGAGAAAGCTGATGAGACGAGAAGTTAAGAGAAGAGGAGGGAGACGACGGAAGGGAGGGAGGTCCGAGAGGTGGGATGGCGAAGGCAGTGAGGAGGGGACAGGGGACGGGATGGAGAGGAGACATGCTATCTTCAGGAGCGTGATGCCAGGGGTAGGCGCGAAGCAACAGGTGGCAGGAACGGGGAGGGGATGGCAACATGAACAGGGACTCTACTGTAGCGGGAAAAAACCTGCTAGTGAAGTTGTAAACGTAAGTAAACGTTCTTAAACCAAGTTCTTGTCGTTCTTAGTAGTCGATTAGTATTTAGCATTAAGATCTTTCGTCGGATTTTCACTTGACATTCACACCACAAAAATGGGCCCCTTTTGAATTTGAGGATAGGTGTTTTTGGTTTGGTTTTGGTTTTTCGTGTTTCCGGGCGCGACAACTGCTTTGGTCATTAGTCCCGTTAGTGTAGTGAATTTTTGTCGGGAGATGGCTGGTCTTCCTCACTGGATAACGGATCCGACGCCGACCTACCGTCGGCTAAAAAGGCAGCTGAAGCTACTGCCGATATCCTGCCTCTGTCGGGACTCAGAACCCAGGACCTCCGATCAGAGGCGCTGCATTGTTGATGACGGAGCTACCGCTCCCACTAGGGTAGTGGGCGTTCAATGACAATCCTGTGACAAATACATAAACACAAACGGGATTCGGCTCCAATCAATACTTCGGAACACGAAACATGTTCCCTGAAGTCTTATAATACATAAATAAAAAGTTTAACTTAGTTAAAAGAACTTTTCGAACATATTGGGTATTCAAAATGCATTTGAATTATTAACCCCAAATGAAATATTAATGAAAGAATTTTTCCCCGGAATATTTTCACAGTGTACTAACAAAAGTTTACGGGGGTATCGAAAGTAAAAATTCACATGAATCTTGAATTGAGGTTACATGTTCATGCTTTTAAAATTTATTTTTAACAAAAATTGTACCTGACGAATGATTTGCAAAAACAACACTAGTTCAAAATAATTTGAAGGCCAAGATTGAAGGCGTTAAGTATTTCGGGACAATACAATGTAATTGCATAACATATTCAAATAGACTGAGACTCATACTTTGAACGTTTGCTTTTAAAAAAGGGCAAAGGTTTATCATCGACTCTAAATTATACACTAAAACTAAATTACATAATATTTTAAGACTGACCGTTTTAAAAAAAACTCAAAGTGTCGCGAAAATAAAGATTTTTATTCAAGTTTATTTTTTAAAAAAAAAGCTCAAAAAGAGAAGAGATAAGAGCATTTGCAGCAGAGCACAACCAGACGACATTCCATTCGTTTACGTACCATTTTCCTGGAAAGCATCCACGCAGAACGATTTGATAATCAAACGAATTTCGGCACTTTTGCGGGCTTACAAACCCCGCGCGCGCGCCCGCAGCGATGCCAGCGCGGCAACGAACTCGTCGGTTACCAAATCTCCCGAAGAATTTTCCCCGGATATTGGCACTCGGAGGCGGAAACGTCGAACAAACTTCGCGTGCGCGCGCGAATTCCATTCCCGATTGTTGCGCCTGAATATTTCATGCAGCCAAGTTTTATTTGGGGCGCAGCGTCATTTCGCGCGTGAGTGACACGCGCGTGGGGAGGGAGGCGAAGCGGTGGCGAGGCAGAGCGAGGGAAGAAGAGTGGAAGAGGTCGAAGGGAGGACACCAGAGCGAATACCAGTACGAGTGCGAGAAAGATGGCGACTGCGAGAAGAGAGAGAGGAGACTGGGAAGAGAGAGAGGAGACTGCGAGGAAGAGGAGAGGGAGACTGCGAGGAAGAGGGGAGGAGACTGGAGGGAAAAGGGACTGCGAGAAGAGGAGAGGAGACTGCGGGGGAGAGGGAAGACTGCGAGGAAGAGGGAGACTGGGGGAAGAGGGGGCTGGAGGAAGAGGGAGAGGGAGACTGCAGGAAGAGGGAGACTGGAGGAAGAGGGCGACTTGAGGAAGAGGGGGAGTCGAGGAAGAGGAGACTGCGAGGAAGAGGAGACTGGGGGAAGAGGAGACTGGAGGAAGAGGAGACTGCGAGGGAAGAGGAGACTGCGAGGAAGAGGAGAGGAGACCTGGGGGAAGAGGAGACTGGAGGAAGAGGGGAGGAGACCTGAGGAAGAGGAAGACTGCGAGGAAGAGGGGGACTGGGGGAAGAGGAGACAGAGGAAGAGGGGAGGGAGACTGCGAGGAAGAGGGCGACTGGGGGAAGAGGGGGACTGAGGAAGAGGGAGACTGCAGGAAGAGGAGACTTGAGGAAGAGGGAGACTGGGGGAAGAGGAGACTGAGAGGAAGAGGGAGACTGGAGGGAAAAGGGAGACTGCGAGGAAGAGGGCGACTCGAGGAAGAGAGACTGGGGAGAGAGACTGCGAGGAAGAGGGAGACTGGGGGAAGAGGGAGCTGGGGGAAGAGGGGGACTGGGGGAAGAGGGCGACTGGGAGGAAGAGGGCGACTGGAGGAAGAGGAGACTGGAGGGAAAAGGGAGACTGGAGGAAGAGGGAGACTGGAGGAAGAGGGGAGAGCGAGGAAGAGGAGACTGCGAGGAAGAGGGGGACTGAGGAAGAGGGGGACTGGAGAAGAGGGACTGCAGGAAGAGAACTGGGGGAAGAGGCGACTGGGAGGGGAAAAGGGGACTTCTGAGGAAGGGAGACTGAGGAAAGGAGACCTGGGGAAGAGGGAGACTGGAGGAAGAGGAGACTGGAGGAAGAGGGAGACTGGAGAAGAGGGGACTGCGAGGGAAGAGGAGACCGAGGAAGAGGGACTGGAGGGAAAAGGAGACTGCGAGGAAGAGGAGACTGCGAGGAAGAGGAGACGGAGAAGAGGAGACTGGGGGAAGAGGAGACTCGAGGAAGAGGGAGACTCGAGGAAGAGGGAGACCGGAGGAAGAGGAGACTGCGAGAAAAGGGGAGATCGAGGGAAAAGGAGACTCGAGGAAAAGGGAGACTGGAGGAAGAGGGGCTGGAGGAAGAGGGAGACTGCGAGGAAGAGGAGACTGAGGAAAAGGAGATCGAGGAAGAGGGGCTGCGAGGAAGAGGAGACTGCGAGGAAGAGGGACTGGGGAGGAAGAAGAGGAGACTGCGAGAAGAGGGAGACCGGGGGAGGGGACGCGAGGAAGAGGGGGACTGCGAGAAGAGGAGACCGGGAAGAGGAGACTGGGAGGAAAGAGGGAGACCCAGGGGGAAGAGGGAGACTGCGAGGAAGAGGAGACTGCGAGGAAGAGGAGACTGCGAGGAAGGGAGACTGAGAGGAAGAGGGAGCTGGAGGAAGAGGAGACTGGAGGGAAAAGGACTCAGGAAGAGGGAGACCACGAGGAAGAGGAGACTCGAGGAAGAGGAGACTGGAGGAAGAGGGACTGGAGGAAGAGGGGGGACTGGAGGAAGAGGGAGACTGCGAGGAAGAGGGAGACTGCGAGGGAAGAGGCATGCAGGGGTGAAGGAAGTGCAGGATGCGGGGAGGCGGAGGCGGAGTCCGTGGGGGCAAAGAGGTGCGTCGGAGGAGGGCAAAGGCTGTGTCGAGGGAGAAAGTGGTTGTCGGGAAAATTGCTGTAACGGAGCCGCCAGGAGAAGTTGGAGACTCCGAATGAGAAGAAGACAATATTAAATACTGCGTTTCATGATTAAGAATTACGTAGCGGGAGCATAAACATTAGAATTTGTTTTCTTAAAGTGGAATCTAAAATGACATCGCCTGGAAATTCTCAAAGTCAATCGTAAGTTGAAAACTTTTGTGAGAAAATAATTTGATATCGTATGTATATTATCTTCGTAAGTATTTCAATAAAATTATTCTAAAGAACATCGTTCCCCATTATCAAATGACGTAATTTACCCTTAAAATTGATTTGCTGTGAGAGACACTACTACTCCCATGTTTGATTGCATTTCTTGAACGAAGCTAATTTGCAGGTACACGAAGCTTTTAACATCGTTTAATTTTGCGCACTTAAACCCTTCAGAGTCTTAGAGCTTTTAATTAAGTTTCGTAGCGGGGGTATATTCTTCAATAATGCAGAAGTGTCTAACATCCCTAGCCCTTTTTTGTCTTAGGGAGCCAGTAATTTTGTTTAATTTTATTTAAGTTCTTTTTTTGAGTCCTTTCCACTTCTTCCTGGTCTCATTCCTCTTTCGCCTTCCCTTATCCTCCCCGCCGACAAATTGCTGTAAAGTGTTTGCGGGGCCCCAAGCACTGGAGTGTGAAACGCCGGGGGGCTCATTAAAGGGGAAAGGCGTAGCGGCTATTTTAGAATAATGGGAGAGACACTGAACAGTACTCAAAAATCACACGAGGGAAAAAAAGATTTTTAAAGTATATTTCTGAAAGATCCTATAAAGTGCGAATAGAATAGACCTTTTCCAAATCATGCAAATTTAGAACACCCACATTATATGGATTGATTATATGGAAAATAACGGGAAAAATTAAAATATGATGTAAATTACGAACTACATACTTAATACAATATTTTTGTCTCACACTGGGAAATGAGAAGTTAACATTCAAAACGTGAAACAATCCATACAACTTTCCAATAAATACAACAAATTTAACTCTTTTCAACCCCTCTTTAACCAATAAATGGAATACTACTTAATAGAACCCTTTCGCGTTTCTCTTTAAAAAAAAAATACTCGGTAAAAAAAACAGAAGAATTCAATTTTGGCCAAATGGACGTCACCTTTTGAATTTTTGGCTCCTCAATTATGACTTAAAGCATGACTCTTTAAAACGAATGTTTCCATTACTCTTAATGCAGTTTGTCCTTAGAACAGACTTGTAAATTTTTGTCGCCAATACTTGACAATGAAATATAAGAAAAAGCAAATTGAAGACACATATAACAATTTAATATGCTACATTAGGAGGTTAAATATTAGAACTATAAACTCATTTGTAATTTAAGAAAATTTTGACAAATTAAATGCAATTCTATAATTTCTTTTTTCAAATTTCTGTTCAAAAAATTTCTTTTTCGGACGTTATTATGTAGGATAAGTGCTATTGTTGACCTTTTGGTGGTAATGAGGAAGGGGCAGAAACCAGTGTCCTGAAATTGACTCCTTCGTGGGCCGAGCTGCTCCAGGGCGAAATATGAGCATCTGATATCCACCTCTACACATCGCTCTTTTGGGCCTCAACACGCCCACAAGCATCACCAATACGTTTATTTTCGTCAGATCTACAACCATCATCATCTACATCGAAAGAATAACATCTTCAAATGGCTATTTTGAAAATATAATATGTAATAATGACTAAGGGGGATTTTGATGACCCAAACATCAAAATGACCCAAAATGACTTAAAATGCCCTAATACAAAAAAAATGACGAAAGAAATCTCATCAAAGCCAGTTAGATGAATAAAAAAGCCTGGATACGTCACTGTTTAATCGAGGCTTCGTCCATTCGTTGAGTGAACTCAGCTTGCAAACGTTTGGTTGGACTGTTCTTTACCAGAAATCTCGGTCTTCGTTATCCGAAATCGTCCGAACCGGCAATGGCGCTGATATTCGTCACAAGAATTACAAACTTACAACGGCTGTCAAAACAATTTTGTGCGAACAAATCAGAATAGCTACTGAGCGATTCGGGGAAGAACATTGTCTTAAATATTATTTCGGGTACCTTTAAAAAATAACATTAAAATCGATTAAGTCATCAAAACTGCATTAAAAATGAAGAAAAGGTTAAAATGACTTATTAGCCGATAGAGAAAAATAAAGCAAAATAATTACCTATAAAATGGGTCTTTCTTTTGTCATACCTAAAATGAAAAAAAGAATTTCATTAAAATCCGCTCCATAATAATAGCAATTGCATTCTTTAAACCTAACGGTCGAATCACCTCATGACACTAACTACTGTCCTGAGTACAGAAATAACCAGTATCAATGTGGAAAAGGTTAAAATCATTTTAACCAACTGTCTCATAAGGGGAAAACTTCCAATTATATGCATATTTGTTACATGTATTCATACGTGGAAAAAGGCATGTTACTGTAGGGTTAACTGTCAAAATTGGGACGTAATTTATCTCCAATAAAAGAGCAATATTAATAGTTCTTAAATGCAAAATGCAGAGTGAGTTTTTTTTTCTTTTTTATTCATTAAATTTCTTTGAAAAACCCCATTCAAACAACCACATTCTGGGGACATAAATAAATATAAAGGGGGAACAGTATTATAATTTTTGTTCCATGCCAAACTTAATCAGGCTTCCAGTTGATATCAATGTGTAGCTACAAGGTGTTGAAATTTTTGGGAAATTCGAATCCCAAATGTACTCTCCCAAAACACAACTCTCAAACTCCCGAATTGCATGCAGGAAAATTATCGAACAGTACGTCAGATGCATCGTTGCATAGCGCATAATTCTGCCATGATTTAAGCGTTTCGATCTGTTTTAAATATCATTGCTTATGGGACGTTCTATCCAAAAAATTCTTTTTGGCAGCTGATTCTTTAATAATACACAATAATATGGAAAAAACTTTGTTTTTATCTTGCCCCAGTTGCTCAAATTTATCGATACAATCTAAGAGTATATAAAATGTTCAAAATTATAGACATTTCTTTTTAATACAAAATTAATGCCAAAAAACACACATGTAATTTTTGTTTATATAAATTAATCTACTAAAACTAAACTACAAAGTCAAGGGCATTTGTAAAAACGAGAGAGAACATCCATAACATTAAATTCGATAATGCTTTTTAGGTCAGCAGTCAATCTGAACTTCAATTCAAAATTTATTTTATTTAATTATATTCATATAATCCCCCAACTGTACACTATTCATTTCTCAAAATCCTCCATTCAGAATTCACAGAAATTCCCAATCTTATGCATACATCACTAATTGTATCCAAAGGAATGTTATCGTAAAATTCATTATTATACCATCAAGAACTCAAAACGTTTTCCAAATATTAACATGATTAATTGAAATAATGAAAATAATTCTACCAAAGGAAACAACAAGACCAAGAGTACAATAAATTACACTACTGAAAATTGAATGTAAAAAGTACAATACCAAGTAAAGAGGAAAGAAAAAAGACGATCAAATTCTTCAGAATATTCAACAGAATTAGGTTAAAAATACTAAGTTTCTGGAGACATATCAAGATATTAATGCAAAATCACTGGGCTATTAAAGCAGAAAAACTCTCATACAAAGGCGAAGATTCTTGAAAAATTAATGAGAGAAAAAAAAGCGGAAAAATATAAGCACATAAAACGATACAAAAGAAAGGAAGACTGAAAACAAGGAGACACAAAATTAGAGCTATTTGAAAAGGCGAAATAATTTAGGCGTCATTTTGTTCTGCTTTGGGGTTTGGGTTTCCGCCCGTTTCGTGCCCCCGTCTTGGAGCCGTCGCGCCGGTAATATGACGGCAGCGCAAGCAGGGCCGCTCGGGGGCCTTTCCCCCCACTGCCTGCCCACCCCTCACCACCAGTCTGCCACCCGCCCCCTCCTGCCCACTGTTGTCCACACCGCCCGCCCTCGCCCACCCCGCGCCCGCCGGTCAGAGCGCATTTGCGGCACGGGCAGCGCGGCGGGTGCAGGGGCGATGGGGCCCTGAGCGCGGCGACGGCGACTGCGATCGATTACGCATTACGCCGCAAAACGCGCCTCGTCCATCAGCCAGCCGGCCCACCGCCTCCGCCCCGCCCCCGCGAAGATAACGCCCGCTGCGCCCCGCGCGGTCGCCCCCCCGCCTCCGCCACGCCTCCCCCCCACGCCCCACCTTCCAGCCCGCCTACGCCCTGCTCTCGCCTCCGCCTTCCACCCCCCCCGCCCTCCGCATCCACCCCGCATCTCCGCCTCCGCGCCCCGCCTACGCGCCCCCAACGCCCGCGGGTCCACTCCCGCCTCGCCTCGCCTTCCACCCGCCCCGCCCCCTGCATCCACCCCCGATCCGCCGCGCCCACGTCCGCCCCCTCCCTCTTCTCCCCCCCATCCAGCCCTGCGTCTGCCCCCCCTCCCTGCTTACGCCAGCCCCTTATCTGCCCCACCTACGCCCCCCTCTACGCCCCACTAGCCCCACTACGCCCCCATCTACGCCCCCGCCTAGCCCCACCTACGCCCCCGCCTACGCCTTACGCCCCGACCTCACTCCACTCCCACCTCTGCCCCGCCTCGATCCAGCGTTGCCCCGCCCCCGCCCCGGACCCGCCTCCGTCCCGCTTGGCCTCGATCCCGCTGCCCCCGCCGCGGCCGCCCCGCCACGGCCTCCAGGCCCGGCAATCCCACATGATCCAAACGCCCCGCCGCCCGATTTACGGCCGCCCCAATTGTTGTGACAGGGGGGTGTCCCGGCCGCAGATTGGCCTCGGGAAACAAATGGCCGTGGGGCACCGATTGTCCCCCCGAGATCAGATTGGCCCACATGGATGCGATCGTCCGTTCGGATTCTCATTGTCTCTGCGTGTCCGGCCAACATCGCGCGGCCCGTTGATATCACAGAGAAATGCGAACGCCAACTGTACAGGTTCTGATACCCTTGGGGCTTTTCCCCGACTCGTGTCAAGCGACATCCCGGCTACCGACGTTTGAAAATTGCTGCTGGATCGCCGGAAAACCCCTTCCACGAATAAATTACACAGTCAACGAAAAAAACTTATTCTTATCTTTTTCACCCTTTTCTTGGGGTTTTTTAAGTGTTAACCCAAAAGCCTTACAAAAGCTTATCCCCCCAATTTTTCATTTTTTAACATTTTCTCACATTTTCACATTTGGCACATTTTTAAAATAGCTAGGAAAAAGGGGTTGCTCAGAAACGTGGGGATGCTAAAGTTAGAATGAGAAAATATTAGGGGAAAGAGGATCATACCCTTTTTGAAAAAAATTTTTATTTTATCCCCCCACTGCGGCAGATAGGCGCGGTGGTTTCACAGTCGGGGTTGTACTTACAAGAGCGTGTTGGTTTTATTCAGGGGGCACGGGTTTTCATTGATGCTAACTCTTCATGTTTGATTGATTGATTTGATTTATTTAGCCCCTCAGCTTTTGTTGATAAAATACATTTTTTTTTTCTTTTAATATCAAAGGGGTAAAAGGGGGATAGGGTTTTATCTACTTAAATTTTAAAAAATTTAAATTTTTTGACTTTGATTATTTTATAATTTTTCTTTTTAAAATTTTTTTTTTTCACAATTATTTTTTCTAACGGTAATTTATTATTTGATTCAAATCTTTTTCAAATGGCCTATTTTTGCCTTTCAGTTTTTCAAATTAATTAAAAATGTTGTCTTGTCTTGTTTCCCTTTTTTTTTATTTTTTCCCTTTTGGGTTTTATTTACTAAATATCCCGTATCATTTTTAAATTTAAATTTAAAAACAAAAAAGCGTCGTGTAATGAATTCTTCTTTTATTAAAAAATTACAGAGTGTCTAGCATGTCTAGTACTGGGGTGTATTCTGATTGAATTATTACCCTATGGTCTAGTTTTTGTATCGGAAATTTTTTTAAATTTGGAGTTAAGATACTAGTTTAGCATAATTAGTGTTCAGTCATAGTAGTCGTGGTAGTAAGGGCCGTCCGGTCGGTTTTGTTGTATTTGTGACGAATTTGTGATTAAAAACCACGGAACTTTAAAGACTTAGTTAAAAATATTATTCTTCATATTTGGAATTAAGATTGGTAGTCAGGTCAAATCTGGGCCCCCAAAAAGACCAGACATTTAAAGACGTTTAAATAGCTTCAAGGCAAAAAGAGATCTGAAATTTCAATCAATTGTTGCCAATATGCTGGATGCTTTCTAAAAATTTGGAAAGTTTAATGAGCCTCAAGGCTCAAAAGCTAGTGTAGAAAACCCCGCCGTCGGACTCGACCTGGGGCCTCCCAACAAATGTAAATCAATGGGAAAATTACTTTTAGAATGTAATAAAAAAATAAAGACATTTCATATGTTTTAATAAAGTTCTGTGGGATTTTAAAAAATAGTTTACTATTTATTTTTATTGCATATTTATCTATTTTCACATTTTACTTATCAAATCTTTACTAAATTGTGGGTATGAAAGAATAGAGTTCAGATCAATTAGCACGAAAAAACAGAAAACCAGCTATCAAGATTTAAAAAGTTTTTTAAAAGTCTCTTTTGTAGGTCAGGGTTATTGATAAAGATAAATGGGATTACAAATTCTTTCTAATGGTTTTATCGATGTTCTTATTTATCCCAAATTATTATTTTTCTCTTGTCATCGACTACAAAAAGCAAAACCCCGAGTTAAAATTAGTATCAAAAATGTCACAATTATTTACATGGTGATGTGCATTACAAAACCCTCTTAAAAATTTTTTTCTTTATTAAGACGCAGAAACCCTTCGGACACAAGTTATTTCTACGTTAAAACCCAAAGTAATATTACCTCGGCATTAAAATATAAACAATTTTTCCCAAACACATCCACGGAAAAAAAAATATCTTAATAATATCTAGAGCGTTAAATTTCAATATCTTAGGGACAACAAATTGTCACCCTTTTGTTTGTCATTACCGACAGAAACCCCCTTTTCTTGAAAAAAATTTTTGCCATCTACCATGTAGGAAAAATTCTGGCACAATTTTATCCTCGTTAACTAACCCCCCCTTTTCGTGATGAGTTGCGGGGAATGTTTTTTCGTCGTGTAACTGCCTGTGTTCTTCTGATTGATTTCCAGATAGCGGGATTCGGGCCCGTCAATCGATTTTGTATTTTGAGGTCGCCATTAGAAATGTGGAAGCAACGGATTTTAGGCCAGAAAAAGCTCGAATTTTTGCTTAATTTTCAGTCTTTGAAGATAAAACGCTTTTTTAAACATATCCCTCCTCGGGTTTCAAGTTAAATTTTAAAAAAGTTTTTTTGAAAGGATTCAGAACACTTCTGCCCGTTGTTTGATTTGATTTGATTTATTTTCAAAAAAACATTAAAAACGTACATGATGGGGGAGAACAATAATTGCCGTTTTCTTAATCCAAATTACATCCCAACATTTTAACGAAAAAAGTTGAAATTAAAACAACAACAACAATAGTAATATAATAATAATAATAAAAAAAATAATAATAATAATAATAATAATAATAAAAATAATAATAATAATAATAATAAAAAAATTAGAAAAGGAGTTATCAACATTTGATAAATAACTTTTCCCCGATTTCTAGAAAACTTTTGCTTTGTAATATTAGATCCCAAGGCAAACGCACATAATGCACGAACGTTTACTAAATTGACAAAAATGAGATTTTTTCGTATGTAGATGACTCAGAGTGGATTCTGACAAATTTCGACTCCAAATTGAAAACCTGGAATCCTGCATATCGGGTCCTACTTTTACATTGAATAAAATAACAAGTGAAAATTTTAAAAACATAAAATAACAAAATATTCTCATGTTGTTAGAAATTTCCGTGAGTAATAGTAGCCTGACATAGAAAACCCTTTAGTAAGTTTGGCCCACAATGGCACTAAAAAATCATAACTGCAAATGTTTTTAGCATAGTCGTTCAAAACTCCCGTCAATGATCATTAAAAAATCGAAAGTCCCCAGAAAGAACAATTTTTAGGGGCAAACTGATCACACAGTTAAAAGTTTTTCAGGGTGTAAATAATCTTTTTTTCATTTCTTTTACCCAAAAAAAGATAAAACCGGGTAAGTGTGGCCAAAAATTTACTTTTACCATGTACTTTTGGTGTATAAACCTTGTTTAAAAATATCACTGCTTTCAAATTAATATTTAACCCCCATGTATACGGCTTTTGGGGGAGTCCCCAAAAGTCATTTTTTGTTTGGGGTCATCTCCACTGAATTTGGGGAAGGGATCAATAGCCTTAGTCTACTTCAGAGCTTTTCATAGTTGACAAAAGTTTTAAATGAGGGTGCAATTACAATGTTCGAGAACTTGCTGTTACAAAATGGGACCCGGACTGCAAGGGTAATTAATTATATTTAAGATAAAAATTCCGGAAACACAAAAAGAAATTGAGACAACTCTTGAAATTTTTATCTTTGTATATTTGCGGTAAAAAGGGATCAACGAAAGGAAGGCAAATTGGCAACACACCCAGGAAACTACGGACACGAACGGGAAAAGGATGTCCATTGTATTTACAAAAACTCAACAAAAAAAGTTGAGAAAGCAACTTTTTACATTTAAATAACATATTCACACAGATTCATGAAAAAGAACGAATTTACTAGTCGACCATAAAGTAGACACATATAAAACAAGAAAAATAGGCCAGTCTTCACTCAAAAAACCCGCGTTTAAAGGAAATGAAAACGGGTTTATCTTTTGAGAATAAAAAAAAACAAATTTATTCTTGTCAACTTTTAATTTTTAATATATTAAAATGTAATGTAGAACTGATTGACTGATTGTTTTTTTCGTTTTTCCCAGGGCGTCCTTGGCATTAGCCCCGCATGTTTTTGGGGGAGATGGGGTGATTTTCCCCCCGGGGGATGGGGATCCATACCTGGTAAGGGGTTTCCCCCTCCCGGGATCTCCCCCGGGCACCCCCCCGTAAAAAACTCAAGCTCCGACCGGGCTCCAGGGGTATGTGGTGTGGTATGTTAGTGTGTTTTGTTAAGATGAGAGGATAGGGCTAGGAAGAGGAAGGAAAGATCGCGCGGTCCGTGACCCGTTTTTTAGGGTACTGCTCCGGCATTCGCCCGGGGTTGATCGGAGAAACCAGGAAAACCGATCAGAAAGGGGGGTAAAATTTTCCTCCAGAAGCGATGAATTCGACCGCTGAAAAATAGTGTCGAAAATTCCGCCGCAGGGCTCGGGACCTCCCCGGGCAAAAGGGGCGCGTGGCATCCGTTTAACGGCACCGTCCCCGGGGTCATGTAAATATATAGTGTGGGATAAAAATTTCAAAGTAATGGATTGAAAAAAAACAATGGGGAAAAAAAAATGCCATTAGAAGCGCTGTCGCCCGAAATTATAATAAAACTATAATCATCTTTTTGGGGAAAAAGAACAGACATATTTGCCGCACCCGATTTAAAAAAAATAATATCCCAATTTTATTCATCATTTTTGATTGTGAAATGATGCTAAAAAAATGGCGCCCGCCGGGGCCCCGTTTTTTTCGTAAACGCTTTATTTTCGTGGGGGGAGCGTCTTGGAACGAAATAAGCCCGCCCCCGCGCAATGCTTTCCCCGTCGGGGGCGGGACACGGGGCATTTCCTTCCTCCCGGGGTGTTTTGACGGTTTGGTGAAAGCGCGGCGCCGCCCAAACGGGCGCGTTGCGTCACGGGCGGTCGACACAGCGCTGGGAGCCGGCTGGAGGCCTGTGGCTTGAGTCCCACCATTAATGTCAAGTCCCCTACGTAAAAAGTACGTCATTATTTCGCCTAGTTCTCCCGGAAATTATTTTTATTTGCCTACCTTTGTAAGTCACACAAGAAACGCATTATTTCGCCCCAGTTCTACCCGTAACTTTTTCAGATTTGCATCTTTTGTGTCAGCAACGTAAAAAGTAGTCATTATTTCGCCTAGTTCTGAATTTTTTCAGATTTGCCTACTCTTTTTACGTCCAAACGTAAATTGTATTATTTCGCCCAGTTCTTCCGCAATTATTTAGATTTGCCCCTTTGTAAGTCAGCTACATAGAATGTACGCTTATTTCGCCTAGTTCTACCAGCAATGTTTTTCAGATTTCCCTCCTTTGTACCAAAAACCGAAAAATGTCCATTATTTCGCCTAGTTCTCCCGGAAAAATTTAGATTTGCCTAGTCTTGTAAGTTAGCATTTAAAAAATGTGTCATTATTTCGTAGTTCTACCAGCAATTGTTTTCCAGATTTGCCTACTTTTGTGCCCAGCAACGTAAAATGTAGTCATTATTTCGCCTAGCTCCCCCGGTTATTTAGATTTTCCTTTGTAAAGTAGAACATGTGAAAATAAAAAATCAACTTGTTTTTTGACCTCGACACTATCCTTTCTGAAACGATAGTGTCTTTTTTATTTTTCTAAAAAAATATTTTAACAAAAAAAACTCGTTCATTTCTAGGATTTTTTGAACTTCGTTTGGGCTGGGGGAAGTTCTCGTATTTTAAAAATAAAACGATAATACATATATAAATTTGGATAAGAAACCCCCAATCTTTTTTTTTTAAACCCCTTTTTAAAACAATTGTTTTCTTCATCGATTACAGACATTTTCCTATAATATCCACCAAAACAATAATACAAATAATTAACAAAAAATATTAAACAGATAAATATTTGTAAACATCCCAATTTTAAATAACAAACACTTTCCTTTAGGAGCTTCAGAATGCTCTTCGTTCTTTTTTTTTGGAATGGTTGTTAACTGCAGCTAGGTTGCAACTTTTTCAAAACGATCATTTCGTTTCAGCGTACGTAGGTCCCACAGGCATTTCTTTCGAGCTGAGTCACACTGAAACACAAATCATAATTTGAGTTTTTTAACATCCCCAAAGAAGATGAAGAAAAAAAGAAGGGGGGCTTAATTGTAATTATTATTACAGGGAGCTTTATAAGAAAAACATTAATTATCAACTTTGTTAATATTATTGAACCAATGCAATCATCAAATTGATTATCTAACTCATATTTCTTTTCCCCAGTCAACCTCTCAAAACAAAATTGACCTAATTAAATTTAATCTTCTCCCCGGGGGGAATACCAACAAGTTTGATCCCTGATTTACAGGAAGAGATGAAGTTGGGTCTTTATGTTTACAAAATGTATTATTTGTTAATCAATTATACTTTCCTTTCGCGTTAATTAATTGATATACACTTTAAAAACGCCAATATTGCAAAAAAACTATTTTTTCAGTTTGAACGTACAGCCTATTATAACCCATAGAAATGAAGGTCAGAGATGAAGGAAGGGCGAACGGGGTGAAGGGCGAGCGGGAAACAAGAAAGAGCCGGAAGTGGAGGATCGAGCTGGAAGTGAAGGAGCAGCTGTGAATAAGGAGCGAGCCTGAAGGAAGGCGAGCCGTGAAGTGAAGTTGGGGCCGTGAAGTGAAGGGGGCGAGCGGGTTGTGAAGGGGCGACGGTGAAATGAAAACGAGGGTGAAGTAAGGGCGGTGAAGGAAGGAGCGGGGGATGAAGTGAAGGGCGAGCGATGAAAGTGTGAGATGAAGAGAAGGGGAGACGAAAAAGGGAAAAGATCATACGTGGGGACGCATGTGTGTGTGTGTGTGTGTGTGTGTGTGTGTGTGTGTGTGTGGCACCCCCCGCCTCTGAGTCCGTGCGCCCTCCCCCGGCCGCCCCCACGCA
>CAXIVR010000778.1:0-15093 GCA_964035755.1 Teleogryllus oceanicus
ATTACGAGAAAGCCATTTAAATATTCCACTCTGTTTACATAGTAAAATATTCAAAACTACTGTCGTTACTAAAAATACGATTGAAATTTAAAAATTTTTGAATGAGAACTCTTCATTTAAGGCTTTTTTTCGTAACCAGCAAAAATGAGAAAATCCTAGGTCTAAACTTGAAAAAGAGGCGATTCCTGTCTATTTGTTATGGAAATTTCAGCCTGTGGGGTTTATAGATTACGAGAATTGCATTAAAGATTTCAATTTCGTATACATAGGAAAATAATCAAAACTACTGTCGTTACAAAAAATACGATTGTAATTAATTTTTTTAATGAGAACTCTCATTTAAGGCATTTTTCGTAAATTCAGCAAAAATGAGAAAATCCTAGGTCAAAATTTTGGAAAAAAGGGATTCTGCTATTCACTATGGAAATTTAGCCGTAGGGCCCATAGATTACGAGATACAGCCATTTAAAGATTTAGTTTCTTTACATAGAAAACAATATCAAAACTACTGTCTTGCAAAAATACGATTGTAATTAAAATGTTGAATGAGAACTATTCTATTTAAAGCATTTTTCGTAAATTCAGCAAAATGAGAAAACCTAGGTCAAAACATCGAAAAAGAGGGATTTCCGTTATTTAAATGGAAATTACAGCCTGTAGGGCTTATAGATTACGAGATACAGCCATTTAAAGATTTCAATTCTGTTTAATAGTAAAATAATCAAATTACTGTCGTTAAATATAGATTGTAATAAAATTTAAATGAGAACTTTTCTATTTGAAGCAATTTTTCAAATTCAGAAAAAATTAGAAAATCCTAGGTCAAAACTTGAAAAAGAGGCGATTCTGTTATTCACTATGGAAATTTCACCTGTAGGTCATAGATTACGAGATACAGCCATTTAAAGATTTCAGTTCTTTTACATAGTAAACAAATATCAAAACTACTGTCGTTACTAAAAATACGATTGTAATTAAAATTTTGAATGAGAACTCTTCTATTTGAAGCAATTCTGTAAATTCAGCAAAAATGAGAAAACCTAGGTCAAAACTGGAAAAGAAGGATTCTGCTATTCACTATGGAAAATTTCGCCTGTAGGCTTATGGGATTACGAGATACAGCCATTTAAAGATTTAAATTGTTTACATAGTAAATAGTAATCAAAACTCCCGTCGTTACTAAAATACGATTGTAATTAAAATTTTGAATGAGAACTCTTCTATTTAAGGCATTTTTCGTAAATTCAGCAAAAATTAGAAAACTTAGGTCAAACTTAAAAAGAAGAGGCGATTCCGTCTATTCACTATGGAAATTTCAGCCTGTGGGGCTTATGATTACGAGAATCAGCCTTTTTAAAGATTTCAATTTGTTTACATAGGAAAAATTTTCAAAACTACTGTCGTTACTAAAAATACGATTGTAATTAAAATTTTGAATGAGAATCTTCATTTAAGGCATTTTTTCGTAAATTCAGCAAAATTTGAGAAAACCTTAGGTCAAAACTGAAAAAAGAGGCGATTCCTTCATTCACTATGGAAATTCTCCCTGTAGGGCTTTTTTGGGATTACGAGATAGAGCCATTTAAGATTTAAACGTTTACATGGAGAAAATAATCAAAATCACTGTCGTTACTAAAAATACGATTGTGAATGTTAAAATTTTGAATGAGAATCAAAAGCCTATTTATGCATTTTTCGTAAATTCAGCAAAATTAGAAAATCCTAGGTCTAAAACTCGAAAGAAGAGGCAATTCGTCTATTCACTATGGAAATTTCAAACTGTAGGGCTTATAGATTACGAGAATCAGCCATTTAAAGATTTCAATTTTAAGTTTACATAGGAAAAAATATTCAAAACTACCGTCGTTACTAAAAAAATATGATTGTAATTAAAATTTTGAAATGAGAACTCTTCTATTTAAAGCAATTTTTCGTAAATTCAGCAAAATTAAAAAGTCTAGTCAAAACTTCTGGAAAAAAAGATATGATTCTGTCTATTCACTATGGAAATTTCAGCCTCGTAGGCTCATAGATTACGAGATACAGCCATTTAGATTTCCAGTTTCTTTTACATAGTAAACAACATCAAAACTACTGTCGTTACTAAAAACACATTGTAATTAAAATTTTGAATGAGAACTTTGGTTTGTTACTTTGTGTAAATTCAGACAAAATGAGAAATCCAGGGTCAAACTCTGAAAAAAGAGGCGATTCCCGTCTATTCATTATGACATTGTAGCCTGCAGGGCTTGTAGTTTGATGAGATACAGCTATTTAAAGATTTCAATTTTGTTTACATAGTAAAAATAATCTAAACTACTGCCGCGTAAAAATACGATTGTAATTAAAATTTTGAAAGAGAACTCTTCTATTTAAAGCATTTTTCGTTAATTCAGCAAAAATTCCGAGAAAGTCCTAGGTCAAAAACTTCTGAAAAAGAGGTGATTCCCCTCATTTACTATGAAATTTCAGCCTGCAGGGCTTATAGCTCATGAGATACAGCCTACTTAAAGATTCACCGTTTACATAGTAAAAAAATAATCAAAACCACTGTCGTTACTAAAAATACGATTGTAATTAAAATTTTAAGGAGAACTCTTCTATTTCCCCAAGCATTTTCGTAAATTCAGCCAAAATGAGGAAATCCTAGGTCAAAACTTCAAAAAAGAGGCGATTCCGTCTATCTAATGCGTGGAAATTTCAGCCCTGTAGGGGCTTCTGTGGAAGCCATGAGATACAGCCATTTAAAGATTTCCCAATTTCTGTTTACATATAGTAAAAATAATCAAACTACTGTCAGTTACAATAAATACGATTTGTAATTATAATTTTTAAAGAGAACTTTCTATTTAAAGAGATTTTTTCGTAAATTATGCAGAAAATGAGAAAATCCTAGATCAAAACTTCTGAAAAAGAGGCGATTCCCGTCTATTCAGGGGAAATATTAGCCTGTATTTATAAAGGTTTGATGAGAGCAGCCATTTAAAGATTTCACCTGTTTACATAGTAAAAAATAATCAAAATTACTGTCATTAAAAATACGATTGTAATTAAAATTTTGAATGAGAACTTTCTATTTCCAAAGCAATTTTTCGTAAATTCAGCAAAATGAAAACTTAGTCAAAATCTCTGAAAAAGAGGCGATTCCCGTCTATTCACTATGGAAATTTCAGCCTGTAGGGCTTAGATTACGAGATACAGCCATTAAAAGATTTCACTTTGCCTATAGGTAAAAATAATCAAAACTACTCATATATTTAAAATACGATTGTAATTAAAAATTTGAATGAGAATCCTCTTTGAAGCAATTTTCGTAAATCAGCAAAAATGAGAAAATCCTAGGTCAAAAGTTCGAAAAAGAAGCGATTCCGTTTATTCACTATGGAAATTTCAGCCTCAGAAATACGGATTACGAGTTACAGCCACTTAAGATTTCACTCTCTGTTTACTAGTAAAAAATAATCAAAACTACAGTCATGTTAAGAAACATGATTTGGGTAATTAAAATTTTGAATGAGAACCCTTCTATTAAAAGCATTTTTCGTAAATTCAGCAAAATGTAGAAAATCTAAGGTCAAAATCCTGAAAAAGTGAAAGGATTCCTGCCTCATTCATTTGCGGAAATTTCAGCCTGTAGGCTCATAGATTATGAGATACAGCCAATTAGCAGATTTAATTTCTGCTTTATATAGTAAAAAAATAATCAAAACTACTAATGTTACTAAAAATTCGATTGTAATGTTAAAATTATTGTGACTTATTTAAAGTACCTCATAAATTCAGCAAAATGAGGAAACTTCTAGGTCAAAACTTCTGAAAAGAGGCGATTCCCGTCTATTTACTATGACATTTCAGCCCCCGTACGGCTTGGTAATTTACGAGATACAGCCATTTAAAGATTTCAATTTTGTTTAAATAGTAAAAATAATCAAAACTACCGTCGTTACAAAAATACGATTGTAATTAAAATTTTGAAAGAGAACTCTTCTATATAAAGCATTTTTTCGTAAATTCAGCCAAAATTGAGAAAGTCCTAGGTCAAAACTTCGAAAAAGAGGTGATTCCTCATTTACTATGGAATGTTCAAATATTTAGTAGTTTACGATACAGCCATTTAAAGATTTCAATTTGCCAGATAGTAAAAATAATCAAACTACCGTCGTTACTAAAAATAATATATAATTAAAATTTTGAAGGAGAATCCTTCTATTTCAAGCATTTTTCAAATTAGCCAAAAATGAGGAAATCCTAGGCTCTGAAATTTCCTCTTCAAAAAAGAGAAGATCTTGTCTATTCACTATGGAAATTTCAGCCTCGTAGGGCTTGTAGTTTAGGAGATACAGCCATTTAAAGATTTCAATTTCTGTTTACATAGTAAAAAATAATCAAAACTACGGTCGTTACAAAAAATACGATTGTAATTTAAAATTTTGAAAGAGAATTTCTTTCTATTTAAAGCATTTTTTCGTAAATTCAGCAGAAATGAGGAAAATCCTAGACTGCAAACTTCTGAAAAAGAGGCGATTCCTGTCTACTCGTAGGAAGATATTTCAGGGCTTTATAGTTTACATGAGAGATAGATTTCACGAAGATTTCACTCTGCTTATATAGTAAAAATAATCAAAATTACCGTTATTAAAATATGATTGTAAATAAAATTTTAATTAGAACTCTTCTATTTCGAAGCAATTTTTCGTAAATCCAGCAAAAATGAAAACTGAAACAGACCTCGGGAAAAAGATATGATTCCCAGCCCATTCACTATGGAAATTCTGAGTCCCTGTAGGGCTTATAGATTACGAGATACAGCCATTAAAAGATTTCAATTTCTATTATATGGTGTACTAATCAAAACTACCTGCGTTACTTAAAATACGATTAAAATTTCAAATTAATGAGAACTCTTCTTTTGAAGCAATTTCTTCGTAAACCAGCAAAAACGTCGAGAAAATCCTAGGTCAAAAGTCTGAAAAAAGAGGCGATTCCCGTTTATTCACTATGAAATTTCCAGCCTGTAAATTTATAGATTACGAGATACAGCCACTTCAAAGATTTCAATTTCTCTGCTTCAGTAAAGACCAAAACTACAGTCGTTACTAAAAATATTGATTGTAATATAAAATTTGAATGAGAACTTCATAAAAAGCATTTTTCAATTCAGCAAAAATGAGAAAAATCTAAGGTTAGTCAAAACTTCAAAGAATGATTCCTGTCTATTCACTATGGAAATTTCCATGTGCCTGTAGGGCTTGGTGATTACGAGATACAGCCAATTAAAGATTTCAATTCGTTTACATAGTAAAAATAATCAAAATCTACTGTCGTTACTAAAAATACATTTTAATTGAAATTTGAACGGGGACTCTTCTATTTAAAGCAATTTTTCGTAAATTCTGCAAAAATGAAACTTCTAGGTCAAAACTTCGAAAAAGCAATATCTCCCGACTAGTTTACTATGGAAATTTCAGCCTGTGGAGGTTACAAATTACGAGATACAGCCATTTAAAGTTTTCAATTTCTGTTTACATAGTAAAATAACCAAAACTATTACTGTCGTTACTAAAAATACGATTGTAATTTCAAATTTTGAATGAGAACTCTTCATTTAAGGCATTTTTTCGTAAATTCAGCAAAAATGAGAAAATCCTAGGTCTAACTTCTCAGTGAGGCGATTCCCGTCTATTCAGTATGGAAATTTCAGCTTGTAGGGCTTATAGTTTACGATATACAGCCATTTAAAAATTTCAATTTCTGTTTATAGTAAAAAAAGATCAAATCACTATCGTTAATAAAATAGGATTGTAAATAAAAATTTGAATGAGAACTCTTCTATTTGCAAAGTAAATTTTTCGTAATTAAGCAAAACATTGAGAAATCCAGTTAAAACTTCCTCTGAAAAAAAGAGGCGATTCCTGTCTATTCACTATGAAGCTTTGCTTGCAGGTTTTGAGAATTGATGAGATATAAGTATTTAAAGATTTCAATTTTGTTTATATAGGAGAAAAATAATCAAAATCTACTGTCGTTACTAAAAATACGATTGTAATTAAAATTTTGAATGAGAACTTCTTCTATTTAAGGCATTTTTCGTAAATTCAGCAAAAAATTAAAAATCCTAGGCTTGTGTCCTCGAAAGAAGAAAGATTCTGTTCATTCACTATGGAAATTTCAGCCTGTAGGGCCGTAGGATTACGAGAATCAGCCATTTAAAGATTTCAATTTCTGTTTACATAGTGAAATGAACTAAATACTGTCGTTACTAAAAATACGATTGTAATTAAAATTTTGAATGAGAACTCTTGTATTTGAATATAATTTTGTAAATTCAGCAAAACAAAAATCCTAGGTCAAAACTGAAAAAGAGTAGACTTTTGTCTATTCACTATGAAATTTATACTCTGGTAGGGTTTATAGATTTACGAGATACAGCCATTAAAAAAGATTTCACCTCTGCTTTATAGTAAAATAATCAAAACTTTCTGCGTTACTAAAAAAACGATTGTAATTAAAATTTGAATGAGAACTCTTCTTTGAAGCAATTCCTTCAAATTCCAGCAAAAAATGAGAAACCTAGGTCAAAAGTCTGGAAAAAAGAGGCGATTCCTGTCTATTCACTATGAAATTTCAGCCTGTAGGAATCTTTAGATTATGGATACAGCCATTTAAAGATTTCAATTTCGTTTATATAGTAAAAATAATCAAAACTACTGTCATACAAAATACGATTGTAATTAAAATTTTGAAAGAGAACTCTTCTAATTAAAGCATTTTTCGTAAATTCAGCAGAAAATGAGAAAATCCAGATTAAAACTGAAAAAGAGGCGATTCCTGTCTATTCAGTAGGGAAATATTAGCTTGTAGGGCTTATAGTTTATGAGATACAGCCATTTAAAGATTTCAATTTCGTTTACAGAGTAAAATAACTAAAATTACTGTCACATTAAAATATTATCGTAATTAAAATTGGAATGAGAACTCTTCTATTTGAAGCACTTTCAAATCTAAAAATGAAAATCCTAGGCCAAATCTCTGAAAAAGAGTATGTGATTCCCTTGCCTATTCACTTTATGGAAATTTAGCCTGTAGGCCCAGATTACGAGATACAGCCATTTAAAGATTTCAGTTTCTTTTATATAGTAAATAAATATCAAAACTACTGTCGTTACTTTTTAAAAATACGATTGTAATTAAATTTTGAATGAGAACTTTATTTAAAGCATTTTTTCGTAAATTCAGCCAAAATGAGGAAACTAGGTCAAAATCCTGAAAAAGAGGCGATTCCTGTTCATTCACTATGGACATTTCAGGCCCCTGTAGGGCTTGTAGTTTACGAGATACAGCCATTTAAAGATCGATTTCACTTTGTTTATATAGTAAAATAATCTAAACTACTGTCGTTACAAAATACGATTGTAATTAAAATTTTGGAAAGAGAACCTTCATTTAAAGCATTTTTTCGTAAATTCAGCAAAAATTGAGAAAGTCCTAGGTCAAAATCTCGAAAAAGAGGCGATTCTCTATTTACTATGGAAATTTCAGCCTGTAGGGCTTAGAATGATGAGATACAGCCATTTAAAGATTTCAATTTCTTGTTTGGCATAGTAAAAAATAATCAAACTACTGTCGTTACTAAAAATACGATTGAAATTAAAATTTTTGAAGGAAACTTCGCTTCAAGCATTTTTCGTAAATTCAGCCAAAATGAGAAATCCTAGGTCAAAATCAAAAAAGAGGCGATTCCCGTCTATTCACTATGAAATTTCAGCCCCGTAGGGCTTGTAGTTTACGAGATACAGCCATATTTAAAGATTTCAATTTCTGTCATATAGTAAAAAATAATCAAAATTACTGTCAGCATTAAAAATACATTGAATAAAAATTTGCACGAGAACTCTATTTGGAAGCAATTTTCGTAAATTCAGCAAAAATGAAAAAACTTAGGTCAAAACTTCAAAAAAGGATGATTCTGTCCATCACTATGGAAATTTCAGCCTGTAGGCTTCTATAGGATTACGAGATACAGCCATTAAAAAGATTTCAATTTCGTTTATATAGTAAAAATAATCAAAACTACTCATGTTACTTAAAATACGATTGTAATTAAAATTTCCTGAATGAACTTTCTTTTGAAGCAATTTCTTCGTAAATTCATAAAAATGAGAAAATCCTAGGTCAAAAGTCTGAAAAAGAAGGATTCTGTTTGTCCACTATGGAAATTTCAGCCTCGTAGGGCCGGTAGATTACGAGATACAGCCACTTAAAGTGATTTCAATTTCTGTTTATATAGTAAAAATAATCAAAACTACAGTCGTTACTAAAAATACGATTGTAATTAAAATTTTGAATGAGAACTCTTCTATTAAAAGCATTTTTTCGTAAATTCAGCAAAAAATGAGAAAATCTAAGGTCAAAATCTCGAAAAAAGAGGCGATTCCCACCATTCACTATGGAAATTTCAGCCTCGTAGGTGGCCCAGATTATGATACAGCCAATTAAAGATTTCAATTTCTGTTTACATAGTAAAAATAATCAAAACTACTGTCACATTAAAATTGATTGTACCAAAATTTTGAATGGGGACTTTCTCATTTAAAGCAATTCTGTAAATTCAGCAAAAATGAGGAAATCCTAGGTCAAAATCTGAAAAAGAGGCATGATTCCTGTCTATTTACTATGGATATTTCCAGCCTCGTAGGGCTGGTAGTTTGATGTAGATGAGCCATTTAAAGATTTCAATTTTTGTTTACATAGTAAAAATAATCAAAACTACCGTCGTTACAAAAATACGACTGTAATTAAAATTTTGAAAGAGAACTCTTCTATATAAAGCATTTTTTCGTAACCAGCAAAATTGAGAAAGTCCTAGGTCAAACTTCTGAAAAAAGAGGGTGATTCTCTGGCAATATGGAAATTTTAGCCTCTGTGTAGGGCTTATAGTTTACGAGATACAAGCCATTAAAGATTTCAATTTCGCTTATATAGTAAAAATAATCAAAACTACTGTCGTTACTAAAAATACGATAGTACTAAATTTTGGAAGGAGAACTCTTCATTTCACATTTTTTCAAAATTCAGCCAAAATGAGGAAATCCTAGGTCAAAATTTCAAAAAAGAAAGGATTCCACCATTCACTATGGAAATTTCTAGCCTCGTAGGGCTTGTAGTTTAGGAGATATGCAGCCATTTAAAGATTTAATTTCATATAGTAAAAATAATCAAAAACTACTGTCGTTACAAAAAAATACGATTGTAATTAAAATTTTGAAAGAGAACTCTCTCTATTTAAAAGCATTTTTTTCGTAAAATTCAGCAGAAAATGAGAAAATCCTAGATCAAAACTTCGAAAAAAGAGGCGATTCCCGTCTACTCAGTAGGGAAATATTAGCTTCGTAGGGCTTATAGTTTACGAGATACAGCCATTTAAAGATTTCAATTTCGTTTACATAGTAAAAATAACTGTAATTACTGCTCATTACTAAAAATACGATTGTAAATAAAATTTTAATTAGAACTCTTTCTATTTGAAGCAATTTTTCGTAAATCTAGCAAAATGAAAAACTTAGGTCATAACTGGAAAAAGAGGCGATTCCTGTCTATTCACTTATGGAAATTTCCCAGTCTCGTAAGGCTTATATAGATTACGAGATACAGCCATTAAAAAAGATTTCTACTGTTTATATAGTAAAAAATAATCAAAACTACATGCGTTACTTAAAATACGATTGTAATTAAAATTTTGAATGAGAACTCTTCTTTTTGAAGCAATTCTTCGTAAATTCAGCAAAAAATGAGAAAATCCTAGGTCAAAAGTTCGAAAAAAGAGGCGATTCCCGTTTATTCACTAGAAATTTCAGCTCCTGTAGGGCTTATAGATTACGAGATACTACTTAAAGATTTAATTTGTTTACATAGTAAAAATAATCAAAATCTACAGTCGTTACTTAAAAATACGATTGTATTAAAATTTTGAATGAGAATCCTTCTATTAAAAGCATTTTTTCGTAAATTCAGCAAAATGAGAAAACGCATACAAAACTTCGAAAAAGAGTGATTCCGTCTATTCACTTTTTATGGAAATTTCAGCCTCGTAGGTTTATAGATTACGAGATATTAAGCCAATTAAAGATTTCAATTTCGTTTACATAGTAAAAAATAATCAAAACTACTGTCGTTACTAAAAATACGATTTTAATTAAAATTTTGAATGGGGACTCTTCTATTTAAAGCAATTTTTCGTAAATTCAGCAAAATGAAAAACTTAGGTCAAAACTTGAAAAAAAGGGATTCCTGACTATTTACTATGGAAATTTCAGCCTCGTGGGGCTTATAGTTTATGAGATACAGCCATTTAAAGATTTCCAATTTCGTTTACATAGTAAAAATAATCAAAACTACTGTCGTTACTAAAAAAATACGATTTGTAATTAAAATTTTAAGGATAACTCTTCTATTTCAAGCATTTTTTCGTAAATTCAGCCAAAAATGAGGAAATCCTAGGTCAAAACTTCAAAAAAAGAGGCGATTCCCATCTATTCACTATGGAAATTTCAGCCTCGTAGGGCTTGTAGTTTAGGATACAGCTTACCTAAAGATTTCCAATTCTCGTTTACATAGTAAAAATAATCAAAACTACTGTCGTTACAAAAATACGATTGTAATTAAATTTTGAAAGAGAACTCTCTCTATTTAAAGCATTTTTTCGTAAATTCAGCAGAAAATGAGAGAGAAAATCCTAGATCAAAACTTGAAAATAGAGGCGATTCTGTTCATTCATAGTAGGGAAATATTAGCTCAGGGCTTATAAAGGTTTGATGAGATACAAAGCCATTTAAAGATTTCAATTTCGTTTACATAGTGTAAAATTAATCAAAATTACTAATGTTACTAAAAATACGATTGTAATTAAAATTTTGAATGAGAACTCTTGTATTTGGCCAATTTTTCGTAATTCAGCAAAAATGAAAAAATCCTAGGTCAAAACTTCGAAAAAAGAGGCTAAGATTCTGCCCACACTATGAAATTGTACTCTGTAGGCTTATAGATTACGAGGATACAGCCATTAAAAAAGATTTCACTGTTTATATAGTGTACAATCAAAATCCTCAGTGTTACTTAAAAACGATTGTAATTTGTAAAATTTTGAATGAGAACTCTTCTTTGAAGCAAATTCTTCTCGTAAATTCAGCAAAAATGAGAAACCAGTCAAAAGTCTGAAAAAGAGGCGATTCCTCTCTATTCACTATGAAAATTTCAGCCTCGTAGGGCCCTTTAGATTATGTGATGAGCCATTTAAAGATTTCACCAAGTTTATATAGTAAAAATAATCAAAACTACTGTCGTTACAAAAAAATATGATTGTAATTAAATTTTGAAAGAGAACTCTTCTATTTAAAGCATTTTTCGTAAATTCAGCAGAAATGAGAAAACTTAGATCAAAACTTCGAAAAAGAGGCGATTCCTGTCTATTCAGTAGGAAATATTAGCTTCTGTAGGGCTTATAGTTTACGAGATACAGCCATTTAAAGATTTCACCTCTGTTTACATAGTAAAAAAATAATCAAAATTACTGCTGTTACTAAAAATACACATTGTAATAAAATTTTGAACAGAGAACTTCTTCTATTTGAAGCAATTTTTCGTAAATTCAGCAAAAATGAAAAATCCTAGGTCAAACTTCTGAAAAAGAGGCGATTCCTACCTATTCACTATGGAAATTTCAGCCTCGTAGGGCTCATAGAAAACGAGATACAGCCATTAAAAGATATCAATTTCGTTTATATAGTAAAAACAACTGCAAACTACTCATGTTATTTAAAATACGATTGTACTAAAAATTTTGAATGAGAACTCTTCTTTTAAGCAATTCTTCTGTAAATTCAGCAAAAATGAGGAAAAATCCTAGGTCAAAAGTTTGAAAAAGAGGCGATCTCTGTTTATTCACTATGGAAATGGGGTTCCTGTGAGGTTTAGATTACAGATACAGCCACTTAAAGATTTAATTCTGTTTACATAGTAAAAATCACTAAAACTACAGTCGCTACTTAAAAATACGGGGATTGTAATTTAAAATTTTGAATGAGAACATTTATTAAAAGCATTTTTTCTCGTAACCAGCAAAAAAAATGAGAAAATCTAAGGTCAAAACTTTCTGAAAAAGCGATTCCCGTCTATCCATTATGGAAATTTAATTCTGTAGGGCTCATAGATTACGAGATACAGCCACTGAAGATTTCAATTCTTGCTTATATAGTAAAATAATCAAAATCACTGTCGTTACTAAAAATCTGATTGTAATTAAAATTTTGAATGGAGACTTTCATTTAAAGCAATTTTTCAAATTCAGCAAAATGAGGAAATCCTAGGTCAAAACTGAAAAAAGAGGCGATTCCTGTCTATTTACTATGGGATACTTCAGCCTGTAGGGCTTGTATTTTACGGAGATACAGCCATTTTAAAGATTTCACCTTTGTTTACATAGTAAAAATAATCAAAACTACTGTCGTTACAAAAATACGATTGTAATTAAAATTTTGAAAGAGAACTTCTTTCTATATAGCATTTTTTCGTAAATTCAGCAAAATTGAGAAAGTCCTAGGGCAAACTTCGAAAAAGAGGCGATTCCCTCATTTACTATTATGGAAATTTCAGCCCTGTATATTTATAGTTTACGAGATACAGCCATTTAAAGATTCTTCACCTCTGCTTCATATAGTAAAAATAATCAAAATCACTGTCGTTACTAAAATACGGTGATTGTAATTAAAATTTTGAATGGAAACTCTCTATTTCAAGCATTTTTTCAAATTCAGCCAAAAATGAGGAAACTTCTAGGTCAAAACTTCAAAAAAGAGGCGATTCCTGTCTATTCACTATGGAAATTTCAGCCTCGTAGGGCTTGTAGTTTAGAGATACAGCCATTTAAAGATTTCAATTTCGTTTACATAGTAAAAATAATCAAAACTAATGTCGTTACAAAAAATATTGATTGTAATTAAAAATTTGAAAGAGAACTCTTCTTTTTAAAGCATTTTTCGTAAATTCAGCAGAAAATGAGAAAATCCTAGATCAAAACTTCGAAAAAGAGGCGATTCCCATCTACTCAGTAGGGAAATATTAGCCTCGTAGGGCTTATAGTTTACGAGATACAGCCATTTAAAGATTTCAATTTCGTTTTACATAGTAAAATAATCAAAATTACTGTCGTTACTAAAATAATATTTGTAAATAAAATTTTAAATTAGAAATCTTTCTATTTAAAGCAATTTTTCGTAAATTCAGCAAAAATGAAAAAACTTAGGTCAAAATCTGAAAAAGAGGCGATTCCGTTCATTCACTTATAGAAATTTCAGCCTGTAGGGCTTATAGATTACAGAGATACAGCCATTAAAAGATTTCAATTTCTGTTTATATAGTAAAAAGCAATCAAAACCACCTGCGTTACTTAAAAATACGATTGTAATTAAAATTTGAATGAGGAACCCTTCTTTTGGAAGCAATTCTTGTAAATTCAGCAAAAATGAGAAAATCCTAGGTCAAAAGTTCGAAAAAGAGGCGATTCCCGTTTATTCACTATGGAAATTTCAGCCTCGTAGGCTTATAGATTTGATGAGATACAGCCAATTTAAAGATTTCAATTTCTGCCTATATAGTAAAAATAATCAAAACTACAGTCACATTAAAAATACGATTGTAATTAAAATTCCTGAATGAGAACTCTTCTACAAAAGCATTTTTCCTAATCCAGCAGAAAAAATGATAAATCTTAAGGTGAAAACTTCGAAAAAAGAGGCGATTCCCGTCCATTCACTATGTTCCCAGCCTGTAGGCTTATAGATTAAGAGATACAGCCACTAAAGATTTCCACCTTGTTTATATAGTAAAACACCAAAAACTACTGTCGTTACTAAAAATATTGATTTTAATTAAAATTTTGAATGGGGACTTTCTATTTAAAGCCAATTTTTCGTAAATTCAGCAAAAAATGAAAAACTTAGGTCAAAATTGAAAAAAAGACGATTCCTGACTATTTTACTATGGAAATACTTTGAGGTTTATAAATTACGAGATACTGTTTTTACGTAAAGTTTTCTACCTCGTTTACATAGTAAAATAATCAAACTACTGTCGTTACTAAAAGATGATTGTAATTAAAATTTTGAATAGGGACTCTTCATTTAAAGCAATTTTCTGTAAATTCAGCAAAAATGAAAATCCTAGGTCAAACTTCTGAAAAAGAGGCGATTGCCCTTTACTATGGAAATTTCAGCTTGTAGTATTTATGTTTGATGAGATACAGCCATTTAAAGATTTCAATTCTGCTTTACATAGTAAAATATAATCAAACTACTGTCGTTACTAAAATACGATTGTAATTAAAATTTGAAGGATAACTCTCTATTTCAAGCATTTTTCAAATTCAGCCAAAATGAGGAAACTTAGGTCAAAACTTCAAAAAAAGAGGCGATTCCTGTCTATTCACTATGGAAATTTCAGCCTCGTAGGTCGAAGTTTAGAGAGATACAGCCATTTAAAGATTTCAATTTCGTTTACATAGTAAAATAACCAAATCTACCGCCGTTACAAAAATACGATTGTAATTAAAATTTGGAAAAAGAGAATCTTCTATTTAAAGTTATTTTTTCGTAAATTCAGCAGAAAATGAGAAAATCCTAGATCAAAACTTCGAAAATAGAGGCGATTCCCGTCTATTCAGTAGGGAAATATTAGCTTCGTAGGGCTTATAGTTCACGAGATACAGCCATTTAAAGATTTCAATTCCTGCCTTACATAGTAAAAATAATCAAAAATTACTGTCACATTTAAAAATACGATTGTAATTAAAATTTTGAATGAGAACTCTATTTAAAGCATTTTTCAAAATTTAGCAAAAATGAGAAAATTCTAGGTCAAAACCTTGAAAAAGAGGCGATTCCTCTTTTTTTTTTTTTTTTTTTTTATTCACTATGGAAATTTCAGCTCTGTAGGGCTCACAGTTTCATGATAGAGCCATTTAGAGATTTAAATTCTGCCTATATAGTACAATCAAAACTACTGTCGTTACTAAAAATACGATTGTAATTAAAATTTGAATGA